>CAJDSM010025287.1:10045-25599 GCA_903981925.1 Ostrea lurida | reverse complement strand
ACACACAGAATCGGGATGGCACTTTCCACGCATGGCCGTTATATAGGATTATACTGAAGGATATGACAACTTGACGCAATTGTTATAGCTTCCGTGAGGGGCTTTACGTCGTTCCCCTGACACAGGCACTGCATCGCAACTCATAAGAGACCCGACTTGACGTCATAGATTGGAGAGTTAGTTCCTCATATGAGGAACGAGGAGTACGCCCCATGGCATCAGCATGAGAGATGAATAGAGTTGCATAAGAAAAGCTCTCTCACTTTCCAGGAGGGCTTAATTGCGCCCACCTTGAGCTGACGCCCTAACTTTGACAGCGAAAGAGCCATATGTAAGCTCTTTCTATGAGATGGCTCTAGCAATAGCAAGGTGTGGCCGATGTCACTCAAGAACTCACCTAGCTGCCAAACGCACAATTCGTGCACTCACTGATCAATGCTATAACCATTCTCTAACTAAACACATCTAGTGGACGCTCTCCCACTACCAGGGTCCAGCCATGTGGGCCTGACCAAGCCGCCTTTAGATCCTTTATAGCTTAGTATACTTCGTAGGCAATCACCCCCCCCCCGTTTCTGGAGATTCCTTGGTTACGAGCGCACTGAAAGAGGTGTAACTTCACCGGTGATTGGAGGAAGTGATAAATACAATGGTGTTTAAATTTTTACTCAAAAAAATCGACTAAAATTCAGGGAAGCTTTCCGGGGGATTTTCGGGCCGCTGGCCACCCTGGGGGCCTTCAAGGCGGCCCCAAGCCTTGCCTTGTCTAGAAAAAGCAATACACATGCCGCCCGGCCAGGCCACTCAAAACGCAGAATTCCTGGACCGCCCCTTATCTCTCTCTCTTTCTCTCTCTCTTGCTCTCTCCCCACGACCCCTGCCTCCTGAAAATAAAAATCTCACGGCCCCCTAACAGAATTACCTTTGGATCCGCCCCTGCTCTCTGCTTCTCTCTCTCTCTCTCTCCTCTCCTCAATCTTTACTCTCTCTCTCTCTCTCTCTCTTTCTCTCTCCTTTCTTCTCTCTCTTTGTCTCATCTCTCTGGCGGGCTGACTACCCTCATCTCATCTCTCTTTCTCTGGCTCTCTCTCTACTATCTGCTTCAATACGAAGGGAAGGAGTGTAGTTCAGATTCACTGCATTAACATCCATTATTACTTAAGAAAAAATAATTAATGATTCCCAGAACCAACTATTGGAATTTGATATAAATAAAGATACAGTCCCAACTATCACGTGGTGAGGAAACTGTCCTAATTTCATCTTCCGAAGTCGGGAGATTCGGACCTTCAAATACGCGAATGAATACTTTCGGAAAGGCGTCTCCCGGTCAAACCAATATCCCGAGTGCCCCCGAGTGAAACAGAATTATAGTCACACTATCAGCTAAAAACCCCGCCGCATCCAATCGTATTGAACTCACTGGCGGCCGCGTGATTTCTTCTAGCTAATAGCAGAGTAACCAACTTCCACCCTACTTTGCTCAGCCCTGCTGTGTTTCAATGTACTCCCCTCTATTTTTTTTTGACTCTCAATTACTCTCTCGACGTGCTCCCCGACGCCTCCACTACACAGACATAATAAATACAATTGCACAAACATCGTAACAGTATCTTCAGTGTAAATTTGGTACAACGGTAGGCGATAACGTCGATTCTAAAAATGTTTTACCCTCCCATCTCACCAAATCGTTAATTGACTTCAATTGATGAGTTTTCATCAAAAGTTCTGTTTAGATCATGGTGCCAGGGGGTTCACAGGCGGGTCGTGGAGGTGCCCCAAGATAAGGGGAGTTGAACAAGCAGTTTTAACAAACGCTGATGTAAACGGAAAATTTTCCATTTCGTAGAACCGCACTGGGACAGCTGGCCAAATTGTTACATATTCTGTGGAAAACGAGGGGTTTCATATTTGGTCTTTTCTTATCGGCCCCCTCGTTCAACACAAAAGTCTTTCCGCATTAAACGCTAAGATCTGCAAAACGAGGGGGCCAAGAAAAGAACTCCGAATATGAATAGACCTCGTTTCCCACAGAAATTCATTGCTCAATTGAACAACTTTCAATCTAACTTGGGTACAATTCAACCTGCCGCCCATCGATCTTGCAGTAACGAATGCATGACGCTACAATTTACAAATTACCTCATTAATCTATGTGAATGTAAGTTATGAAAGCTTTTTCTTTTTTTCCTAAAGTATTTCAAAGTATTGTTTTTAAATAACACGACATGAGCGTCCTCTATACTGCAACATCTCAATTTAAATTGACTAGATTCATCATTTGATTTTTGTCTATTTCTTTTTTTAATGTAGTTAATTTATATAATTATTTTGTGTTCTTCACGAAACTATTCGAACATAGTACGGACAAGAAAAAACAGATAATTTTGTAACGACCCTTTCTACACACTTTTTCCATTACCTCACAGCTATTGCAACCTACAACATGTTGGTCAAGTGTGCCGGGGGGGGGGGGGGGGGGGGGGGGGGGGGGGGGGGGGGGGGGGGGGGGGGGGGGGGGGCACTTGTCACAGTTTGTATATTTTGGCTGGTCGGGCGAGGTTTATGACACAACAGGGCGAGCGATCCTTATTTCTTGCAAATTGTCTACAATGGCGGGGTGTTTTCAATACTTATTATTTCAGCGTTCCATGTGATTATGGGGTACATATGAAATCAAGTCTTATAATCGGGGTTTTTGGCCAACAGTATTCTAACCAAGATCGGGATAATAAAAAACACCATTCATACGACCATGCATTAAAAGAGTTTTAAGGAGCCGTGAGATTTTCTTCAACATTGGTTTCAGACCACATACGCTGCATAACTTTTTCAAGTGGAGATTAATTCCATTTGACTAGATTACAGTATACAATGTATCTTTCAATTTTCAAACAGCTGAGAATGTTAACTGCAACAGGAGACAACTTAGTAAATTACTTAAGATCAAACATACAACATCATGCATCCGGGTAAAGGTCTTTTAATCAAAGATCTTTTGATAAATTTATGACACGCCCTTCTTGTATTAAGCAGGGGGAAAAATTAATTACCATATTGTACATTTTCCGGTACAACAACGGCGGAATAGGTAGCAATCAGTTGCCGCATTGGATAGTAGCTCAATCCCTCTCATGCTGACTGGGGTCACAGCATCGTGTATCCCCGCCCGGAAGCCCTGTAAGTCGAAATAAAGTCAAAACTGGATTACCCGTACGTCAAAAATCTAATGGCGAGAAAATACAGACCTCCAACCCCAAGGTTATGAAACAAATCAGCAACATACTGACTCTTATGTGATACCTTGTAACGCAAACAAGGTCATCTATGACGAACCAGTAGAACTTGGACAATGATGACTTTTAACACGAGATTCGTATATACATCTGCAACTCAACTTTCTTGTTAGTCAGTTGGCCTGCCTTAAAAAATCCGCTATACGCATAAGCAATGCTCTTGCGTATCCGAATCAATGTCAAGATATACACCCATTAGTCATAGTGGTATTATCACTACATCGAAGGGAAAAGTTGCCGATTGCAAAGTTAAAGTCACACGCTATCTATTATGTAGTTGTTCAGCTCTGCCATTAGAGTCAATGCATCAATAATTCAAATCTGAACAAGCATCTGTCACATTATGGTGGTTGTCCGTTTATAATCGGAGCTTCCTTTTCGGATAGTATCAATTGGACATATTGTGAACAATTATATTGTTAATTGTAGCACATCATCTATATACAATATGTAATGGTTGAAGGACACTCGCAAGTTTCTTTGTTTTTATCCCGTTAACATGTTCTTTGTACAATCTGCTTCTTGAAGAAAATAAGTCTGCCTAAGGGGTGCACAATATAAGTCCCATAGGCATAACAACGGATTGGTTGGAGAGACCTGGTCTCAAAGCACTATCATGATAAATCCTAATAAGAATCCCCAAGCCATGTTCTTGAAAGGACTGACTCACGATTATTGATTAAATAGTTTTCATTGTTGAGTTAACATGGAACGCATAACCATTTAAAGCTCTACATTCCGAAATTTTGCGTACTTTTGAATCAACGGATTCGAGTGAATATTTAGCCGTAATTTGTTACTGTAACAAAGACCTGTCTTTTTCATTTCTGGATAAAACGCTGGAGCTTGGGATGGCGTTACGCACAACAATTGCAACATGGCTGTTCGCAGCTAGGAAAAAGGACTCCTAACAAGCTAAGTAACATGAACAATGTCACATTTATTCACGTGTTATTGTCCAGTAAATTATACATTTTTGTTTGTTATCGTTCGATTTTCTGGAAAAGATCCGCCGCCCCGAATTACGTGTGGTAGCCAGTGTTTAATTTATCAAACGCGCAAATATATAATGTTAATGCATGTTTACGCCTGCACAGTCACACATTTGATTCATATATCACGACCATTAACATAGATATTAGACCTTAATAAAAAGTGAAAAAATTTTGGAGATTTAGGGATTCAGTTCCTTTTAATGTCTACTATCATGAAGTATCTTGTGTGTCACATCATGTTTTTTTACAACTATTGTCTTGTCTTTCCAACGCTAGACATTCGCTATATTCGGTGCCATTTTTGTCATTCATCAAAATCTTGAAAAATTCTCTAGAATTTATATTTATCGTGAAAGGAATCCGGTTTTTATAAAGTGTGGAGAAATCGTACGTCTTTTGATGCAGTCAGATTTTAGAAATATGCTCGGCGATTGTACGTTATTCAACAGTCTTTAGCATTTTTAAGAACACATCTGATGACACGCTTCTGAAATATGTATGGTAACAGTATTCATTCATGAAGAGACTCTTTAAATAAGCGTTATAAAGTTTTAGAAGTAAAGAATGAGGCTTGGTAAAGAGCTACTTTACTGGAACCAAGCGATGTTATCTTTGTAAGGGTTTTATGCAAGTTCGGAATCCCAAAAAAGGTAGTGTAGTTCAATTTGATCCCCTGATGTCTTCGAATTGAAAGTATTGTAAAACGGAAAGGTGATTTTGAAGATATCATCTTTTGTTACAAGATTGCTTGAGTATAGTAGAATGTCCCAGATTGTGACTGTAAATTCCTTTTCATTTAAAGACAAATTATATAGTTAACTTTTACAACAATGACAATGTGTTGCTTGCTCTTATCAGCTGTGAACATAGTACAAAGTTTCATGTAGCTATTTGGAGCTCACTTAAACTCACTTCTGGTCTTCTTACAACAGAGGGTATACAATAGTACGCATTTTTCCTCCCGTAAGATGGTGATATACTGGGATTTTTAATAATTTTCCGAATAGCTTTGATCTCATTCAGACCAGTGCCAAGCTTCTCTCTCTCATGATTTTATTCCAACGTCTCCTGGCGTATCGTCCCAATCAGAATTCATGATTGCAATGAATTATTCGCCATTTAAACTGAGTGATTGAGGTCTCGGAATTTAGGACTTTTAATAATTAGTACTTAAGATCCTGCATTTTGACATATTTATATCCCTCCGAGTATATTTGCCCGCGACAATGAATTATAATGATAGAAGAGTGATACATGTATACACTTTGGTGGATTTCGTATGATTAACTGTTGGACATATTAGCACTGCAGAACGTCGTTTGTAATTAAATAAACTTGATGTATATTAGGAAGTTATAATCATGAGAATATACAAGTGTTGGATTTCATCTAACAGTAAGCGGAATATCGCATGGACTTGTAGCTTATTCTATTGGGTCGAGGATGTTGTTAATGTTAGACCAGCATCGATCCCTTTGTCAAAATGTGAGATGTAGCGAATCCGAGGTTGTCTGAGTCACACACGTCATCAAATGACGAGGGACAAAATGTCTGTGATGGGACAACACCCACCAATTATATATATCAAAGTCCTGTATCCGTAGTTAGAGGAATCCAAGTAGGCCTTGCTTTAGTTTTTTCTTGGTAATTCAATACAAATTTCAAAGGACAGAGTACAGTTTGGTGCGAAATGTGCATGTGGACCCATGGTATTTCATGAATTGTAAAGGAGGGTCAAAAGGAACACACATGTATATGGGTTTGTTGTAACAACGATGTCCATGACTTTCGTACGTCAGGCGTATTGGTAAATAAAGTCCCATCACATTTACCATTGTTACACTGTGGACTAGAAATATTTCGTAATGCTTCCATTATTTGTCATTGAAACCCATATGAAAGCGAGTGCTAGTTTCCTAATCCAGTACTTCTTCGTTGGTTGTCTACGGAAAGGCTACTTAATGTTGGACATGGTGTGTGATAGTTTTTTTCATCTTTCTTCACTTTCATTAGATAAGATGGAATGGTCGGGGGAGTTAAATGTTTATAAGAAGTTGATGGCCTCCGTTATTAATTTCAATCTATGACCCGACATACGTTTTTTAAAGGTCCTTTGTTCGCCAACATATATAGTCACAATATGTTACAGTTCATTCCATAGACAACATTGGACGTTTTGCCAGTCATGATTTTCACCAGTCTTATATTAATTAAAATATTCAATATATGGTAAGCAGATCTGTCAGATTCTGTGGGTGTCTTTATTTTCGAGTTCGTCAGGATATATCAAATAGACAAGGATCCCTAGAAAAAAGAGGAGACTTCAAACTTCGTTTCTTCAGAGGCGTAGAAACGAAAAATATATTGATACTGCCCTGAAGCGGAAGTGACATTTTGCTACGGAGGTCTGTGGATGCTTCCCTGAAAATTGAAGCAAATCTGTGCATTCTGGATTCATGCTCTGTGAGAACAGTGTATGCATTCAATTAAACGAGAGATAAAAAGTTATAAAGTCATCATTGTGCAAATTCTACGATCCGCTATATTGACCTTGTTGTGCTTACAAATTATCACTAAGTCATATGTTTGATCTGATTTGTATCATACCCTTTGTTAGACTGTCTTTCGTACTATGATTTGACGGCGGGTAACCCGTTTACTTTGATTCGACTACGGGCTCAGGCGGGTGTGACCGGTCAGTCAGAAGGATGCTACTCCTCCGTGGCACTCTGATCCTGCCTTCGCTTTTGTCGGAGGTCCGTGCTTCCCTACACTCGATTTGTATATTTTGGGACTGTGATTACGTTTAGCACAGTGTTTAACTTCGCCGCTTTTATATACCACTCCTGAATACCGAGTACTACTGTAGTTCACACAGCATGCATTTTCATAATTTTTCAAAAAATAAATAGCCTATATGTCTAAAAATAAAATAAAATAGATGCTTTTAAAAAGTGGATTTAAGTAACAATAATCGGAATCCAATACGTGGTGGATCAATTCCAGCAAATCTCACAGATGATAATAGTAGCTAACTTGCGTTTTATGCCCCCTAAAAGGCCGGAGCATATAGTGTTACCCCTGTTCCGTCATCATGTTGGTTTCCGTTCAGTTTATCTTGCACAGGTTTGCACATATTCGACTCAATTTTGGTATATGATACGTCACGGACATATGCAGGTCAAGTTCGAAGTTGGTCATGGCTCGAGATTTTAACGAGTTAGCTCCTCTTGAACTTTAGATAAAAATCAGAAATTTTCGGTTTCCGTTCATCTATCCCTTGCAACGGTCACACATTCAACACAACATTTGGTAATATATACGCCACAATTTCATGCAATCACCAGCTTACGAATTTCTTCACTTAGACATTCAACTGTGAGGCGGGGAGGGTGCAATTCGTTTGTGTGTACACCGGGCAAATCTAGTCTCCATCATGTCGATGGTGAGTTTCTTTTCCCACCAGCACGGGTGTTGAGTGTAGAGACAGATATCCTTTTTCTTTCGAACCATTCCTGTCAGACGTCTCATCAGCGCAGCAGGTCATTGTAGAGCTAGTGTGCGCAACGTTTGGTAATGACTATGTCTCTGTGTTTTAACGAGGAATCCCAATTATAGGCATGCAAGAGGTAATATTACTTCCATATGAATCGCTTTAAAAACCATTCAAAACAATCTTTATCTACCAGACTATTTTGCATGGTAACGCTTGTAATAATAACAATCTTAATTTCGGGTATAACGAATTAGAAAACTCCTAAAAGCAGCCGAGATCTGCATTGGCACGACAGAAAAGTTGATAAGGATTCGGGAGGGGTACTGGCAAGCTACCTATGACACAAACCCGTGGAAACGGCTCTGGACAGTCACGCTCGGGGTGAGTAGTATTCTGTCTATTCCTACAACCTGTCAGGCCGGATAAAATGGTGTACGGCTTCCTCCGCGTTGGTTGATGATTTTAAAAAAATCTGAAATTGTTTTTTTGCCATTTTAGGTGTTCAGACTCCTATCCGAATGGAAAACGGTAATATTGGTTCACTGCCTTTGAATGTTTTTATCTCGTACTTGCTAAATATACTAATTAAATTTCTTGATATTGACTTCAATCAAAACACCATCTATATCCAGTGAAAACCTGTTATATGTGACCTGTATGAGGAAGAAGGGGAAAGTAAAACGGTCACATATGGCTGATATTTGTCTACCACAGGTAAAATACGAGCTACAAAGGGTCAAAGGTGCTTTTCTCGTAGAATTAATTTGCAAGCAAGGTTGTGAAGATTCAAGTTTGATCAAATCAATGCTCCAGGGGTAGGCTTAAGCAACAATACAGATTCAGTGTTCGGAATACACTGGGAAAATTTTTAAATTCTTCTCAAGAACACGGTGGTGAGTTGTACATGTATATATTCATCTTCAGATAGTGTAGATTCACGTTTGTTTGAACCATGGTCCATCTGGAGGTAGTCTGGAGCCACTGTAGTAATCAAAGTTTCAGTACATGTAAATATTTTTTTTCAAAAACCCTTCTTTTCTGGCCATGCTTAGTCATTTAAATAATAAAATGCTTCCTTTGCTTGTTAAACGGGAGCTGAAGGTCGTACATCTGGCGAAGAAAAATTATATAAACCGCTAGATTGTGTTTTTTCTCTGTTAATGATTGCAACATTCATCTTAACTAAACAAAAGAAAGATACAATGGTATTTCAATAAATCATATTTTTCTGTATTAAATCATTCGCGTATTTATGTTGAACTGTAGGCGGCGCTTAGTTCGATGGAATAACTGGCGTATGATTTGGTATCTCGATAATCTATTGACGCTGTAAGTCAACCAGCGCGCTGAAAATATGCACGCTGATCCTTGGTCTGTCAAAGGTTAATTTGAGGAAGTTTCAAGAGTCACATGGCTCCTGATTAAATCGCACGGATGTGCAATATTTCAATTCCTTGTGCATTTGATTCTTTTTTTCCCAAATTAGAGACGTTGGAGATCTAGATTGGGAAGCGAGAATTTATGCTAGGAAAATCTTCTCCAATAATATTAAGACTAACGGGCCGGTGAAGTGTTGACATTGTGGGTCTTTGTGTACCGGGCTTATATTATGGGTTTTAAGATTTTCCTTTTGGGATAGAAGAGGAATAAAAATCCCTTTCATACTTATCAAAATGAAAAGCAGGTAGAGAGTGGTGGCGCTCAGGGAAAGTATTGTCGTTTTATGGGACCTCTTGTCCTGTTGCATTATAACAGGAAAGCGGTTTAATGGAAATTCTCTTTAGTGAACAGGTTCTTTAGAAGTAAGAGAAAACAATACCACACCTTCGGTGGCACTTTCCGTTCATTCGTTTCATTTCAATCCTCAATGTCACGATAAGTTTTTCTTTGATGAACGCAAAATAAGCATAATGAATTAATACAGATCCAGAACAAAAAATAGTTCTCATCCATGTTTGATAACCGACTAGTGAAGGAATAAAAAGACCCTTCCTCGGTAAATTTGTATATAATAGATCTACTAACTGGAGGATGAATCCTTGAAAACGATTTTGTATTTAATTGGTAGGAAGTATCGTAAATAGCGAGGAATATTTGCGTTGCTTATAAATAATGATCAAGTGATGTTACTGTAAATCGAAATAAATAAGAAAGTTGACGACTTTTATGCTAATACTACATGATCTAATATGTTATTGCCCTGCTAGGATGGGGTACATGAAGCTTTGTCCAAGTCCAAAAATATCATGTCCCCCGAGGGGTAGCATGATGTTTTCTTGGTTGGACAAAGCTTCATGTCTCCATCCCAACAGGGCATTAAATTGTTTTTACTATACCCAGAGAAAAAAAATGAAACAAAATTTGTAATTAGCAATATCTAGATTTCTTTCTGTTTAGTGAATATTTAATTTTATATATTCAATTGTTAGATATAAATTGTATGGTGATTTCAAATATCACTACTGTCATAGTGAACAATAACAGTTACTGTAACAGCTTTGAAAATAACTCTAGCAAGAATAAACCGCGAGGCCCCCTGATGGCAGTACTCGACGTCCGCGCAGACGAATCGAGAAGTGGCAGCATGAAGTTGCCGCCCAATTCACATGATCTAGTTTAACCCCAATGCGGTTTTCAATAACCCTTTGGAAGTATATGGTAATAATACTTTAGTGTACAACAATTTCAGTAGAAAGTTACGTTCAATTTCATTATTGAAAACATATACTGGTCCAACTTTTTGACAAAAAAATATGGATCTCTTTGCAACATTTGAAGCAAGATTTAATGTTATCCGTAATACATGTACTTTTAAATATATCATCCTTGTAAATTTCAATCAAGTCATCGAATATCTACATGCATGTACATACATGTACAGTTGTACATGTTTAGGCCATGATTGTAAACAGTAGCAGTCAGTGTTATTCTGTATGTTTAGAATTTGTGAATGTAATGCGGTCGATTTCTTCATACTTAGGTTTAATTTGGTATGAATGGCAGAAGCGACGTATTCTTCTATGTTTGAGTTGTGGACAGTAATCAATATATTGTCTTTATTATTAAGTTTCCATTGTAAATCAGTCGTATTCTTTTTTGTTAAGGTTGTGACACCAGATACTGGTTATATCCTTTAATCTTTATTTGTGATCGCAACAAGTATTTTCCCTCCTTTATAGTGTGAATTCAACCCTGTACATTTTTCCTGTTTTTAGATTGATTGTAATCAATGCATTCCTTCTTGATCAAAAGGGCGCTTGGTATTCTTTCTGTCTAGGCGTGATTGTATCGGTTCGGACAAAGAAGTGGGAGAATTTAATGCAGGTCTGGTCCCGGCGGAAGATGCTCTGGCTTGGTTCCTCGCTGATCGGAAGTGATGGCCTGGGGAGGGAGGAGTCCTTTGCTGTCAATGGAGAACGAATGGAGTAAGACAAGACCACGAATATCTTTATCCTTGTATGGAAATACACGTACATTGTATATTAAAAAGAGGTAATAATTAAGTTGCCTATCCCTTGCATTGTCATCTAGTTTACATCTGTTTCTTGTAGGTGAGGGATCCAGTGAACAGTTCAGCCATTAGCATTTGAAGTGCAAAGGTTTTAAAGATTATTTCCCTCAAACTCTACGCCTCGAACAATCAGCGGAATCCGTGGTTTGTGGAAATTCTGGGAACAACAATGTTCAAATGTCAATCCTGCCGGAAGCAGTTGGGACGCCAATAAATGACGAGTTTTAAATGTGAACTGTAGCGGAAATGAGCGACTTTCTTCTGGAGCATTCGAAATGGAAGCACAGCTTCAGTTTCGTTTTAGTGATGCTATCATTGAGTTTTGCCCAGGCTTTGACTGTACGTTTTTGTGATAACTGTTCTAAAAAAAAGCCATTGAATTTAGATCGTGTTAGCTTTTCTTCAGATTGTATTGGCATTCTTTGTCAAATTTTGTAGAATATGCGATGTCGATTTCTGCGAAAGCAGACCAAGGCCTTTGTGGATGCAAATGATTCGCTATTGATTGGAAAAACTTCTGAAAGAATATTTGGTCAAGTGAATTTTACAGTAAATGAAATAAAATCATTTCCTTATTAACATGTACAACTGGACCTCTAAAAACATTTTAATGTACACTTTTGTTTTCAATTTTGGGGAGAAATGTGTATTTACATGCTTAAATTATACTCCGCCCTTTTGCATGTACTATGAATCTTTCAGAAAACTACAATTAGTTATATATTTGCAAGTAAATTTTTGGGGTCAAAATATTCACCAATTTTCTTCCGGACCCTGACCGTCAAGACCCTTGATTAACACCATTCTCTTAACCTTTGATAAAATAATGGTTTGTTGAAGAAAATTAACGGTAGTTGTAGGACTTAAACCATCAAATTAAATTCGCTAATCATCGTAATTAGTAGACCCTGCTAAAATATACACAAGCATGTAAGTTTCGTACTTTGGTGCAGGTTGTAAGTTTCGTACTTTGTGCAGGTTTGGGTAAGTTTCGTTATTGTTGAAAAGGTTTGTAGTTTGCGTATTTTGTTACAAGGTCGTCTGGAACAAGAGTTTGTTTTTCTTTCCAAATGGTGGACCGCCTTAGCGCGGATAATTCGCATCTTACTAAAGCCAGGTGAAAGGGACACTTTCGAGTGGGAAGATCCATTGGCTTCTTTTTGGGAAAATATTTAATCTTGATAGTCAATCTTCCAAAAAGAATATAACAGGGCGGTGGATCAGGTAACGCATGTAAATAAAACAAACACGCAATGTGTACATGTAGGTTTAGTTTTTATAATGTAAAGTTTCCATTTTTGGTAATCTTTTTAACTGATAGCAAAACACTATTGGTCTAGTGTCATTGTTACTAGGAATATTTGATTGCAAAAATTAATATTTAAAGTAATTACAATGTTCAACTAAGAGGCCCCGTGAATCCCCCCAGTAGCGATTTCATTTTTCTGTGTGGTATAAATAGGAACATTTGGATTCTGGTACATGTGATAAACTATAAACTTTGGGGCCGATGCTCTGAACTTTGTGTTGGGGGTAGTAAAATATGGAATGTGAGCATCTATGGCCGATGGTTTGAAACTTTGAACATCTGGGGGTAATATTATGAATATCTGGGTAATAAAAAATAAAAGTATAGATAATAAACAATGATACAAATGAAAAGGCGAAAATAAGTAACAGGTTATGACTCAATCTCGTAAATTCCAGAACCAGACTACAAAACAAGATTGGGCAAACACGGATCCATTGGATTACACCAGAGGTGGATCAGGTGCTTAAGAGGAGTAAAGGCATCCCCTATAAACCAGGTCAATCCCCGTCCTGAGCCCATTTTTCTGATCAGGTAAACAGAAGTACCGTAGTCAAAACCAGAGTATATAAGAATGGCCTTAACAATTTGCTATGAAAACACGTAAGATAGCAAACTTTACCCCAATGGCAGGCCCATATTAGCAAACTAGACGTTAATAATGACCATCATAAGAATTTGAGAAATGCTGCTTTTAATGTGATTGTTGAACCCTGCAGTAACAACTTGTTTGTAAAGTAAGCCTTGCCTCGGTAAAAAAAACCCCCCTGATCATATGCAGAATAAGCTCTAGCGTAATCGAATAAGTTTGAGAGATCATGCACAACCATATGCAGGTGATGATGGAATGTTGCTACATAATATGGAAGGTTGAACGATGGAAGAACCTGAAATCGCCCCTTTTGTCAAAACCTTAAGTTGTAGTTCGCCGTTAATGTTATTTTTCAATAAAATATCTCAGTTGACAAAGCAGATATGGAAGACATGTGGGGGTCTTTTATTTCTAGTTCGCGTGGGAATATATCGAGTCAACATATGGTTAAAAAATAATTATAATCATTCTTAGCATAAAACGTCATCGATATATAGAAATGTCGAATTAAAGGCACCGCTAGAGATTTGAACTCATTTCTTCCCCCGTAGAAGCTTTTGAAATGAAATCTGCCTTGTAAGAATAACTAAAACAAGTCCCATTAACAGTTAAAATAATACTTAGTTTCAATTTCATATGTCAATTCGATATGTCTAGTGATTATTGATAAAAAGACAGTAGTCCATTTGAAATCGAGCTTCTTAATTTGGGTAGTTTATTAGGCTAGATGTCAACGAACAATTAACGTTCTTTATGGTCAAACGCGATGACGTTCAGGTTCTCTCCATCGTTCCCATATTTTGTGTCACATATATGATCCACTTTTTAAATCAAAAACAGGGGCATGAAAAATAAGTTGGTGTTACAAGCGGTCTACGTTTCGCAATTTCTATGGTTCAATTATGATGTATACAAGCTATTAATAGGTCCAGTGCTGTCTTACGTACTTTAAACCTATTGTTGGGTTTGTTTTGGTGTCGTTCTGTACACATCATGATTTTGACTACGGATTATCCCGGTTTACCGATTACATGTATAGGGTCTCACGGGAGGATGCGACTGGTTGCGCAGGGAATTGCTTAGTAACCACTTCTGGTAGTATCCAGGGATCCATATTTTCCTCTGTTCGTTTCATTTTTGTATAAATTCTTTACAGGATTTTTAGATGATCATTGGTTTTTTTTTAAAGTTTCACTTGAAGTTGTTTATTTGATGTACAGGGCAGTTCATAGTGATTTGGGATGACTTATAGGCGTTTCCTTTGCTTTCAATGTTAACAAAAACCATAGATTGATTTCAATGAACAAGAAATTAAGTACTATTTCTACCAATAATGTACCTGTTGAGAAGATGGGCTTATATAAAGCACGGTGAATCTGGGTTTTTGTGAGGCATTTTTATAGTTGTTGTAAATTGCTATCATTGCCTCCCATGTTACAAGACAAAAGCATTTTTTTTTTTTTAAAAAAGTGTATTCCTTCATGAAAACTAAAGTTGCGGTTTATAAAAAAGATAATGTAGAATTCATTTCTGAGACCAAATTTTATGTTTAAAATCATAAACAGTGTTTGCTACATTAGTCTTATTAATAGAAATTATGGATATGGTATTTAATCGGTTTGCAGCTGCAGGTCAATCCTTTTCTGTTTGGAAATAAAATGATTTATAAATTAAAAACCAACCCTAGATTACTTAAAAAGTCACTAGCACAAATTGGTATTAGATCTGTGAAATAGTAGTGTGTTGCATATTGCTGATTACATGGCTCTTTTGTTTTAAAAAATACTTTAAGATGGTCGATATGAAAGTTTCGCTTGGCAAGGAGCCAAAACAGTACCCGAATTGTGTGGCAGTTCGACGTGTGGGAAGGCTAGAGGCACATTCACATGAATTGAATGGCTTCCGCGTGCTGGCTAGGGACACGATGCTCTCCCTGAACATCTCTTTCAGTACCTCACCTACGAAAGTGACGCATTGTGTGGCTGTTCCATCAGGAACGTATTCCTAGCTTTGGGATAGACATAGCTTGTGTAGAAGATACCGGGATTATGATAGCCTAACGGTAAAGCAGGGCATCACTGCATTGAGTATACTGTTTAGGTACTTGTTTGCAATATAACAGCTTACTATAATTGATTGCGTACTGGTTGGTTTTAAGAAGGTAAAACCGATAGTCGTTGTGAATCACTATTGGTTCAAAACTTATTTATAAAAGGCAGTCATTATCGTTAATTGCTACTTTTATAATTTCTAAACCGACCAAGGTCGCTCCCTACGCGGTTTGAATTTCAGCGTTCTGTTCTGCATTATTAGAAAAACCAACGATTATTACCATTGTGGAGTGATATACGATTT
>CAJDSM010025285.1:6529-17951 GCA_903981925.1 Ostrea lurida | reverse complement strand
TGACCTGTCATTACATCAGTGAGTGGTAAGTGTATTCGCTGGAATTCATCCTCTATAATAAAATTCATAATCATGAAATTTCATCGACATTTCCCCACCGATATAAAACTACAACCCAGGTGTGTGCGCTTACTTGCATGGGCACCAACTATACATAAACAGGTCACAATTGTGGTATGAAATATATGATTGGATCTGAATTTACAACAGAAATATATGAATGGGTATGGTTTTTAAAATATTAGATATATGAATGGGGTTATTTTGAATATCCAGCGACGTCTGTACCCAAAAAGTATAGGTTGAGCCCCCCCCCCCCCCCCCCCCGACGATACACGTTGTGTTTCTCTTCACATCTTCGCTAGCCAAGGGTGAAGATACACGGTGTTTCTCTTCACTTCGCTAGCCAAGGTGACGATACACGTGTGTTTCTCTTTACATCTTCGCTAGCCAAGGGTGACGATACACGGTGTTTTCTCTTTATCTTCGCTAGCCATAGGGTGACATACACGGTGCTTCTTTTTACATTTTCGCTAGCCAAGGGGACGTATCCGCGGTGTTTCTCTTCACATCTTCGCTAGCCAAGGGTGACGATACACGGTGTTTTCTCTTCACGTGAAAAGAAACACCGTGTAACGTCACCCTTGGCTAGCAAAGATGCTGTGACTGTAGTTTTAATCCCAGCTTTATAAGCGTGCTTTACTGAATGATGAAGCTGTGTTGAGAGAAGTTCTGTAATGCTTGTAGCCTTGACTTTCAAGAAACTCATTAGTAATTAGGTTTTAAACTCCTTTTCGGCGTATAGGTGGTTATTATAATATTTATGGATAACATACTTCTGCTGTCGAGGGATATAGAACATGCTTAATGTGCATATGGTAGCAAAATATAATCTCCCAAATGTAACCTAGTTACAAAATTGCCACTCGGGGAAACCGTCCCGATTTCTTGTCATGTTATCTACAAAGTAAACCCCATTAAAACAACTGGAACATCAAAACTACCAAGTCAAGAGGTCTATGGGCTATTTAAAACGCTCGCCTGAGCCTTATTTTGCTCCCTCCCCCAAATTTAAAAAGATTTTTTTACCCTTCTTTCTTTCCCACGAGAAATTTTGAAACCATTATATCTGTCGTTCGGGTTGTTAAACACAACCTTAACGATTAAATATTGTCTCCTTACCCGTACCTTAGGTGAAATCATAATATTTAGAACTCGATTACGGAGTTATTGGTTTAAGGGACATGGACACGTTCTGAGCTAAATCTTATATTTGATGTTTAATACGCTTAATTAACTAAGTTATTCTTAATGGTCAGCAAAAATTTGAATGTCATTCGTAGAGTTATAAGTGAGATACAGCACTCAAGATTTTTTGTTATGTAAACAAGACCCGTTATATGTATGTGGATGCCGTTCATTCTTCTTTTTACCTGCCACGTGTTTTAATTACGATTGCCAAACCACGTGCACATAGGATGTTTACATCATGAACCCACCCCCCCAATTTGAGAAACACTTTGGTGGCAAGGAAAAACAATTCTGTGTAAAAGATTTATTTTCAAACATTTCTAAGGAGTTTTGAAAATTTGACCTTGACTAGACCTTGACTGATGAAATAATGTTACAGAGACGACATATGGATGTACAGCAGATCGGTCGTGCCATAGAGATGATTCAAATGGATATGCTCCAACGTCAGCTTAGCGTTAGTGAAGCTTATGGGAAAGGTTCCAGAACACAAGGAAGGTGCAACAAAGACCTCGTAGTGGCAAGCGCAGAAGAATGGCAGCTCATGACGGTCCTAATTAAATTAGTGCTTTTGGCAAAACGCATTTGATTCATTTCTGCCGAAACCTTGAATAAGAAGTATAGGAATGATCATGGTGTGCAGATTTTCACTCGGACGTTAAGAGAAGGGCTTCATGTGGTAAATTTGCAAGCCCACAAGCCAACAATTGCCCCAGTTTTCGCCGTAAAACTATCGAAACACTAATAGACCCTCCATCAAAGCGATTATGCTCAGCAATGCAGCATTCCTGATATCGTTCATTGTTCTAGCGCCACATACGCTGACAATTATGATGAAAATCCACAGTTTGTGAACAGAATCAGTCTCAAAAGCGTAACTGCCAATGTTCATGGTGTCTGATAAAATCAGAGCAATCGTTGTGATGTCTTACGGTCAAACATAGACATATTCATGGCTGGCGGACATGTACATTTGATGCATGTAGTCTATTTCTTAATGTCTGAGTGGAAAATTACAACCCATGATCATTCCTATACTTCCTACTCAAGGATTCAGCAGATATGAGCCGATTGCGTTTAATTGCCAAAAGCACCATTTTAGGACCCCACATGATCGAGCTGTTATTCTAAAATCTGCGATTCAGTGCCACTAGTACATGTAACGAGGTCTTCGTTGCACCCTCCCTGTGTTCTTGAACCTTTCCCATAACCTCTAAATTACGGTTTTACTAACATTAAATCATCACGCCACCTGACGTTGGCGCATATCCATTTGAAGCATCTCTATGGCACGACCACTCTACTGTACATCCATATGCATTTAAGTCGTCTTTTCAACATTTTGTTATCAATCAAGGTCAGTAATGGTCAAATTTCAAACCTCCTTAGAAATGTTTGAAAAGTAACCTCTTTTACACAGAATTGTTTTTCCTTGACCACCATAAGCTGTTTCTCAAATTTGGGGGTGGGGGTGGGGGTCATGATGTAAGCATCCTATGTGCACGTGGTTTTGGACAATCGTTAATCAAATTTAATAGTGGGAAATAGTACAAGTAAAATCATGCAAATTATTATACAACCATGAAACTTTGCACAACTACTTCACTAATATGTTCCAAAATTAAGACCCTGGCCAAACAAAAA
Organism: Ostrea lurida; assembly: GCA_903981925.1. Classification (NCBI taxonomy): domain Eukaryota; kingdom Metazoa; phylum Mollusca; class Bivalvia; order Ostreida; family Ostreidae; genus Ostrea; species Ostrea lurida. Next base: position 15,056 of record CAJDSM010025285.1, on the reverse strand, counting down.
ACCATTTTTTTCAAAATGGCCGCCCTCATTTTCAAAATGGCGTTCTCGTAAATTATTATCATTACTATTATCATCAATAACTCCGTCAAAATCGTAAAATTTGTGATGTATTTCTATAATTTTATGTCTGCATGTATGGTTTTCTGATATATGAATATTGCCATTAAAACAAAATAAATGCAACTTCCGGTTCCGAAATGTCGCCTGAATGGTAAAACTGATATTTAAATCTTATTTATAAAAATAAAAATTTCAAATACAGGTCACATTTTTTTTTACTTAAGGCGAATTGTATCAGATGGTCATAATAAGGTGAACTTCATTAGATCTGACAATTACAGGTACATGTACACAAACCTGTACATGAAAGTCCGGAACGGTCGGTAGGATTAATTTACAGTTACCAACACAATGTGATTTTTTTGCAACCACATTTCAAAAGTTCCTTACAGGATGCTGCAACAGAAGGTAATGATATCCATTTAGGTTTCCATATTCCATCGCCTTTGTCTTTCACTCAAGTCCAGTGTTCAGGACTAGGCAGTGTTTGATTACATGTCATAACTTGGCTCCATACATGTCCACTTTGGTATGCTGCTCTCTTGATGTACTGGAGTAAAGCATCTCTAGTCGGAGGAATAGCATCGAAGGGGCGTTGTTTTCTTGCGAACAATTCAAAGCGTACCTCATTGACTGCAAATGTAGAAGTTTCTCTGTCATATAAAATGCACACAAAGCCCTCCAGGATCTCAATGTCAGCTTCTGAAATCGATACAGGTGTCATGCCAAGGCAAGTGAATACTTCGTAGCAGCTGGAAACATCTCCCAGGTCTGCCATGCTGGTTTTTTTTTTAGGGGGGGGGTGCCTTTTCCTCGAAACGCTGATACAGTATCACATCTTGTAAAAGCGTGGAAAAATGGTAAGGCAGAGACCGGAATCCCCAATGATGCTCCGATATCGTGTATCGGGAGCCAGCGAAAGTCTTTGTTTCAACCATAACCTAGCCACGATTTATCTAAGCCAAGCTGTGCAAAAGTCGAAACTGCTATAACTACAGCATCAGTATCTGTATTGTACATGGAAACAGCCTTACAACCATTGACTGCAGCATGCTTGGCATGAATAAACATCCTTGTGTCAGCTTCTTCGTGGTTACAAGGGAACAACAGAGTAGTGTCTACATTTGCATTGGTTAGGACATTTTCACCCAGCTAGTGTTACAAATACTTGTCTGTTGGTCTCAATGGTCACAATCAGCTGACTTAGAAATCTAAAAAGTTCCGTTTTGTTGTCACTGTCTCTAAGAAAGCTGTTCCATGCCTTTGGTGTTTTGCTTGGTCCTGCCCCCTTACGCCTAACACCAGAACCTCTCTTTGCCCTAGTACTTGCTTTGAGACTATTCTGTATGTACACATCGAAAAGAATATCTACGCGATGGTACTTACTCTAACAGGAATCTATATATGGCAGGATAATATATTGTGCATAGTCGTCAAATGTCTTTGATTCTCGTGGTGGTTTTGAATTCACCATCGCTGCGCCATCAACGCTTGCTTCGAATACATCCATCAACTGAGACTTTACTCCGGTGTATTTCCCATCCTGTGACAATGAAGGAGGGGGTATTTTGATTTTCATGACTGAAAAAAAAAATCTTCCATATTGCACTGTCTGCTTTGGCAAGAAATGAAAAGCCTAGAAAACAGATTACAATCATTTTCAATTAATGAAGTTTTTCTTTCGACGATCCAGGATTTCAGCTTTTCGGCTGAATCTTTGAAAGTTATTTTTTTGATAGGATCATAGAAATCAGCTTGCCCCTCATTTGTGATCTTGTCTAAGAACTCGGTATATTGTTTTGCTCCAATATCTCTTAAAATATCGATGGTAGCTATGTCTGAATCCACAACATCCTTTGTATCAAGCTTATACAGGTCTGATGACGCCTCCAGGAAAGGATTTCCAAAATCGTTCACAGCCTTGACCAGCCTTTTTACCTCTCCTAAGAAGGCTTTTTGTAACAGTATTGTATCGTCATGGTGTTTGTCGTCTTCCAAGGAGTTACTGGAACTAACGACGTTGTCAAATTCATCTACCAACCGGCTAATCTCTGGTCCAGCTACCATCCAACGCCTCAGAGCTGATGGGTTCTCAGTCAATACGATCGCATTACCATCTCCCATTATCAAAGCGTTGTCCTGTCAGGAGAATAGAGATTTTAAAGATTTTCCCTATATAATCATATGTAAAAATTTGATCCCCTATTGGGGCCCCATTGTACCCCGGGGGTCATGATTTGAACAAACTTGAATCTCCATTATATCAGGAAGCTTTCATATAAATTTCAGCTTAAAATTCTGGCCCAGTGGTTCTGGAGAAGATTTTAAAAGATTTCCCCTCATATATCATGTTGTAAAGCTTTGATCCCTATTGGGGCCCCATCGTACCCCGGGGTCATGATTAGAAACAAACTTGAATCTCCACTATATCAGGAAGCTTTCATATAAATTTCAGCTTTTCTGGCCAGTGGTTCTTGAGAAGAAGATTTTTAAAATGACACCACCCCTATTTTTGATATTTTTTTGTGATTATCCTCCTTTGAAGGGGTCCTGTCCTTCTTTGAAACAACTTGAATCCCCTTCACCACAAGGAAATTTGTATTAAGTTTGGTTGAATTTGGCCCAGGTTCTTGAGAAGAAGTCGCAAAATGTGAAAAGTTAACGGACAGACAGACGGACAGACGACGGACAACAGGCGATCAGAAAAGTTACCTTGAACCTTCGGTTCAGGTGAGCTAAAGGGGTGGCCATTGGAAAAAAATAAGATTTTTTTGGCCAGGGTTTTAAAAGATTTAATTACACCTTAGAGGATCTTCATACCAAATTACAAACTTGTATGACGATTTGCACAATTCCTTCAATATTTTGAATTAATATTTACCACTAAACACTTGCAGATAAATAAAAAGGAGAATGAACGGCATCCACATATAGACTAATACATATCATTCTCACAAACAAAACTTTTGTATAAAAAAAGTAAATGTAAATTTGATTTAATGACCCTTAACTTTTTTTGTGGAGTATATATCGAACATGCTAGTAAACATTCTGTTTAAAGCAGATTTTTTTTTTTAGATTACAAGTTCACTCTGAACATAATTACGTACATCTCATTTTGTTTTAAACATGGTATTTTCTGTAAAGTATTCTATTTATTTAAACAAAAAAAAACAAAAAAAAAAAACACGGGCCTTTCATGTTTACATAACAAAAAATTTTTAGAGCTGTAACTTACTTTTAACTTAAAAACTAACTTTTATTTTTTTTTTTTTTTTTTTTGCTGACCATTAGAAATAACTTGTTTAAATATCAAAAATGCAAATATAAAATTTAGCTCAAAGCGTGTCCATGGATGTCCCTTTAAAGGCATGCAGGGTCGCATTAGATTGAGAACAAAAGAGAACTCTATAGATCGAATATTGATAATATTGCACATGTAAATCAAAATAACAAATCCAATTCATTTATCTGTGTCTGTTGTATTAAGTCAAGCTCATACACAGAGGGGTAGGGGTGCATTTGCACCCCTATAAAAAGCAAAATGGTAGCGGGTCCAATGGGCGACACCCCCCTCCGGAAACTGAGAGATTTTAGCATCTTCATTTTAAAATGAGGGGGGGGGGGGTGCAAGTGCACCCAGTGCAACACCCCTCCTCCTTCCGGTTACGGCCTTGTAATTTGTTATATCAATGGGTAGTTCTTCTTCTTCTTCTTCTTCTTCTTCTTCTTCTTCTTCTTCTTCTTCTTCTTCTTCTTCTATATGCACTTATACTCTACCCATTTATAGGACAAAACACAATTATCATGATTGGATCAGATATATGAACGGGTATAGTTTCAAAAATATTGAATATATTAATAGGGGTGTCAGTTCTGAAAATCTCAGCGACACTTCTGTACCCAAAAGTATAGGTTGAGACCCACCCACTCACCCCTCGGTCAACTAGTAAAGTTGGATTGAGGGACAAAATTTAATACGTGTAACAATGCAAAACTCTTGCATAGGAAAATTCTTTTTCAACCATTTTCTCAAGAACCACCAAACTGATGGAAAATATTCTGACATTTATTAATCAGTCTTTTAAAATGGGGAATTTTGCTGAATATACCACAATATTAACATTATAATAATTGCAATGTTTTTGCACTTTTCTTCATAGAGTGCTATCATTTGTATCTCGTCCCCTGTTTATCTTATGTTTTATTTCAATATCAATGTTATATTTGTTTTACATACCCTTATTGGGTCCAAAATTGGAAATAAATTCTATCAATACGAATATCATAGGTATAACCTATGTTATTCATTCTAGGTACGACTTAACAAATTCATAATAACAAAAATCCAAAAATAGAAGAGATTGATTTATCTGCAATGTTGTGAAAGAAAAGGGGTGGATACATTTGCAAATGTATCCTCTGAACAGTTTAAATCAAAGCCGACATGAAGAGAGTAACGATATTTCATAACAACTCACAAACAGACGGAAGGGTAAGTCATAGAAACAAACAGGTGCTTGGGTCTTGATACATGTGTCATGGTGTGTACATATGTAAATAAATCTAACATACGTGCACATATAAGCTGTTACTAACATATTATTATATGTATATGTACCCACTGTGTAATATATAATTTAGACCCAGACACTTGTGGAAACGCCAATATACAAGTTTGACAATAGATACATGTAACCTTTAGAGGTTGAGATTTATCATGACTATATAAATTTTATAATGAAGTACAGGTATTTTATTCACTCAGCATGCATGTAAAATAATTAATTACACTACCTACGAATTTATGAATATGTACTTGTAAAAGAAAAAGCATATATGCAGGGGATTGAACCCTATTAGTTTTCTGGTTTGACAGCTCAGTGCTGTACAAATCGAGCTAAAGGGTTCGGCCTCTAGCCAGCAATAGGTTACAGTCATAAGTATGTAATGGTCATCTCTGTCAGCTGGATTTGATCCCTCAGTGACTGGTGATTAGATAGCTCAGCTGAGCTCATAGTAGTCCTAGAATGCCTGACTGGAGATTCGGGCCTTGTCAGATTCACGGGGTATTTTCTCACATTTTCATCAGTGCTTTACCCGTGAGACAGCCATGTGAAATTTTTCGATCTCACACTGCTGTGCGATGTCATTTCATTGTGACTCATATATTTCCTATGATTATTTCGTTACATGGTGAAGCAAAACTTTTTATATTGTTTCGTTTAAAATTTCAATTTTATTCTCTGGCGGACAGTCTTGAGTTTTTTAGTTTACACTTACAGTGTAAACCATTTTCGGGTATGCTCTTTCTGCCTGTCTAATTAGTTTTGGTTTTACAGTTGAAATAAAGATTTTGATAATTGTAAATTTCATAATAGCTCCCGATTTTACGCACTAATCAGTGAATAAAATATGAGTTAAATAATCCTTCATTATTTACTCGTTTGGGATAGGGAAATTCCACCTCGGGAACAAGATTCGCCGTGTGGGACTCGGCAAAGCCTCGTCCTAGACTGCGAATCTTGTCCCCTTGGTGGAATTTCCCTATCCCACACTTGTACTAATGAAGGATTCTATTAATCTCCCGCCTAGTTACATTGCTCTCCTTGAAAATAGGGCATGTCCTGACTTTTTTGAAATGCCAGCATCTGTGGTGGGGTGAACTAAGTAATTGTCAGTGTCATGTTCTATCAGAACAGTCTGATACAAAAGTAATTGTCAGATAAGATCTGTTCTATAGGTCTGTACAGAAAGTCATTGTCAATGTCACATAACTCCCTAAATTGCAATGCGGTTACTTAATTCACTCTCCAGAAAATACAGCAGGCCTTACATGTAGGCAATCCACTAATCAAGCTAAAGGGTTAACCCACTTAAACAGAACTGTGGCAGTAAGAATGGCCTTGTATAAGTTTTAAAGGGACATGGACATGTTTTGAGCTTACAACTGACATAGCGAAGAATTGTAAGTGCTGTATCACACTTGTAACTCAACAAATGACGTTCAAAGTTTTGCTGACCATTAGAAATACCCTAAGTGAGCATTGTGAACATTAAAAATAGAAATCTAAAATTTGAACATTTTTAGCTGTGTCCATGTCCCTTTAACTACCACATTTAGTTAGGTCATGTACAGCTTGCACACATAATATCGTTGTCATGGTCGATCTCACTTCTCTGAATGTGATATTGCTCTTGTGAAACTGTTTCTTTTTGATAGAATATATGGATTTCTGCTTAAATACCACCCCACCCCCTGGATGGTAGTGATTACTGCACTCATTTGTCAGGATCGACAGTTATTGTATGTTATTGTATTGTGGTCACCTGCTCAGACTTGTGAGTTTTCCTCCGACACATCAATGAGAACCATTGATACAAGTTTTAGAACTTGTTTGTTAATGGTTATAAAATTAATAAAGTCTGAACCCAGTATCTTACATTTTCTTCATTCTTATTGACAGTTGCTGCTTGTGTCACCAACACATACCCTGGAAGAATTTATTGAAGATTGTGGCAAGAAGTTGGACTGTGATGCTAAGCTTTTATTCACTGCGCAGGGAGCACTCTTAGATGATGTCAATTTTGTTAGGTATATTCTTCTTTAAAAAAAAATTATTTGGTATAAAGTTTTTTCTTCGAATTTCCAGTCTGCAATGACTTTTGAATTATAAATAAATGTAGGTACTAGGTTTTACCAAAATATATGCATTTCATGATTACTCAGAGATGATTTTGGACGAATTGGTGCACAAAATGACATATTATATAATACACTGTCAATGCTTATACATGTAATTATATGTATTATAAACTTCAAATGAAGTTATTTTCAAGAAATGTTAATATCTAGGAGTTTGAAGTTTGTTTAAATGGATACTTAATCACTAACGTTACTGATACTTTTTAAAACAGGGACGATGATGTCTTTTATGTCTCAGATGGAAAACCGTTCATAGGTACGTATCTTATCAAGTTTTGAATTTAACTTGGTCCACTTACAATATTGAGCCAAATAAATGCTGCAATTAACATTGTATTTGATGCCATTAAGACTTTGTCTCACTTTTTGTGGACTCTAATAACCAGCCAAATTTATGAAGAGTAGACAATAACAAATTTAGTATGTAAGTGATTTGTTTTGTGAAAGACCAACATGTTTAATGGATATATTGAAAGATATTGGGATGTTCGAATAGCACCCTTGTCCTTCACCACTGTGACTCTAGTTTGATCCCTGTGATTGGCAGTGGTTGCATGGGAGAGATCATGGTGGTCGCCCGCTCAGACAAGTGGGTTATTTCTGGGTGTTCCTGTATCCTCCCACATATGACCCCATGTGCAACCATCCATTCATTAAAGGACCTCATTAGAAATAAGCTTTTATGGGTTATCCTTGGTTTTTGTGTATATGTTATGTATTTGTATGTTTTTATATACTGAATAAACATTTAGCTATATATTCATGAAATATATACCATTAAATTGGCATTAAAAGGCTATGTTGACATCTATATTTTGCTACTTGCTGTTTGAAGAAATTTTGATGACAATCGAGTGACACATTTTGTAGACTGAAGTTAAACAAATTCTAGTAGTGATATTAAGTTTGATAAAATAAAAACTGCATGCAGTTGAAGATANTTGTTTGAAGAAATTTTGATGACAATCGAGCGACACATTTTGTAGACGGAAGTTAAACAAATTCTAGTAGTGACATTAAGTTTAATAAAATAAAAACTGCATGCAGTTGAAGATAACATTGAAAAATTCAATATTGTCATTTGATGAGCTCCACGGCAGATGTGACCGGTCAACAGGGGTTGCTTATACTCCACCTAGGCACCTAATCTAGTTTGTGCTGCAGTCTGTGTTTGCCCAACTCTTGTTTTGTATTCTGTTCTAGAACAAAAGAGATTGATCACTTTTTGTTATCAATTCATCTTTTCATTGGAGGAAACCATTACCAACCTCGGTTCAGAACAGATGACAATGATTTTCATGGGGTAGCAATTTCTGCTGACGTTGTCCTAGACTACATCAGTATCTATATGTAATAACGATATTTAATTTTCTGCTGACGTTGATCTAGACTACATGCAGTATCTATATTAATCGTTATTTATTTTCTGGAGTTGCCTATGTACTACATGCAGTATTATATGTAATCAGTATGTATTTAATTTTCAAGGTCCGTCCCGATCTACTCCTGTGATACGTCCAAAGTCTTTTTCCTCAATCAGCCCCCGGAATGATTGTAAGCGTCACTCGCGGACCCCCACTGAGTCGACCACCTCTAAGTGCACCTGTACCAGCTCAGAATGGGTGACCCTCAATGTGGGAGGGCGAGTGTTTACCACAACAAGGTAACGGAAAGTTTAATCCTGTATTGTTAAGACGATAAAACTTGTATAATTTACTTTTTAGCTCACATGAACCGAAGCTTCAAGTGAGCTATTCTGAT
>CAJDSM010025284.1:18074-48865 GCA_903981925.1 Ostrea lurida | reverse complement strand
TAGTGATGTAAAAAAGTTCAGGATTTAGATGAACCGCGGACTTAAATGGACCAGCATTTGATTTATCGAGACACGATACAGAAGTAATTTTAATTTTAGAGATGTTCTTTTTTTCTCGCTCTTGAAATTAATGGATAGAATACAAAAAGGACACAGATAATATATACATGTTGGAAGCCATCAAACACATCAATATTTCAAGCCGTCCCTTGTGGGGGATGGGAATGAATTGTAACGAGCAAGTTAATTGTTTGTACTTATTAATTAGTAAACATGGTATCTGAGACCTGAATACAAACACATTATGTTACACGGGATGTATTGTGCATCGGGACTTGGATGTTGTTTCTGCCCGGCCTCGGGATTCGATTACTCGGGTGATGGATACAGTTCAGATATTGATTGGCCCTCTACAGGTAATTGCTCACCTTTGTTCAGGTAATAATTCAATTCAGATGCCCGTTTTCCCAGAACCGAACATTATCTTATAGATTCCTAACATTAAGTTGATAATCAAAGAAATGTTAAAGCTTTTACTTAATAAAAGAAGATTGGATCAGATAATTTTTCTACTGTTGCAGGTGAGGGACTTCAAACAAATTTAAAATACAGTAATTATGGACATTGTGTTGAAGCAATTAATGAGATTGAGGTGGGGAGGATAAAAGGAATGCAGCATCGGTATTGATCCCTACCACCTTTCTCCAGCAATTATTAGTGACAGTTTTACAGAATAATTTCAGCGTCGCACCATTACGTGACCATGTAAGGGCAGACCTCCCTGCCATAATTCCTGGCACAATATTGTAAGCGCTGTGATTTACGTTGGTGTAATTCTGGCACCAATCTTTTTAATGTGTGTTCTTAAGCGTTTTGTGTAATTCTGCACAATTGTTTAAGATGTTGTGTTTTACGTTTTGTGTACTGTCTGCACAATTTAAAACAGTGATTCTTGGCGCAGGGGCAGGTAAATCTCCTTGTTTTGTCGCTGCGCAAAGAGAAGGTTTGTCCTGCCCAGAGATTGCATCGAGACTGCATCTTCTCAGTGTTGATATGCTCCATGTTCTCTCTCTTTCTCTATCTTTCTTTTCTCTCGTTATTTTGCTTGCGCTCACACACATCTTGATTTATTGTGGAGTGGAATTTTTATTAAATTGAGACTGCTATCAGTGAATCACACTTTGCAGTCCCTCACCTCTGCATTATGTGTTTCCCGCCAGATAAGGTGAGTTTGTCATTATTTGTTCCTGATAGTGGACTCTCCTTCATTGGACAAATATATCAGTACTTCAGTTTTTTGACTGTTTATATTTCGGATTTTAAATTTTGACATTTTGTTGATTGAGCAACTGATGTTAAGCTGCATGTCTTCTGCTATTGCAAGACGAGACATCAATGGTTGGCATATAGATCTGCAAGATTTTTTTGTGACACAAGAGCATGTTTCATTTTGGTGTATGAAGCCGTGCATATTGGCTCCAATCTCTCTCCCCTGCGGGGAAGTTTCTCGGAGATTACGTCATCGGCGTCACCAGTGTATCTTTACATGTGTCATTTCTTTTTCAGTGCACTATATGCACCTTAATATTGACGTTTAATATCGCCGTGGTAAATTACTCAGTAATCCATCAATATAAGTATATGTCACCAACGATATCATTTGGGGAATTGTAAAGAACTTTTTAGCTGCCACTTCCGAATCTTTTAGCGAAACTTGCGATATAATCTACAAAATTTAAAATTTCGATTAATGGAGAACTCACCCACTTGGTGGTTAAGAATATGTATTTCTGGGGAATTATTTTATTTGAAATGGCTGATTACATGACTGCATAGCCATTAAGCCTGTAACAAAATAATGCTATTCAAGAAATTTCCTCAATTCCAGTGAAGCAATTTCATTTTGAGAGTGCAGTCTGATATTTCACATTCTGCAAGCCAATTTAATTTACAAATTTCACAAACTTGGAAGAAATCTGGGTGCAAAGATTTTCTCTTGATAATGCGTAATGTAAAGTGCCTTGGGGATATAATGACTTTTCTTTGTGCATTTCATATGTTTCACCATTAAACCCTACGCAAAAAAGGTTTGTCCTAAGTTCATTTTCTTTAAAAAACATGAGGGGTATTTGTGTAACGGTTTAGAGGTTAATTGTTCAGCTGGTAGATAGAATGTGTTTTGCCTTGCGGATTGGAGCCCATAATGTGTACTGCAGTAAGTTGCAATACAAACAGTACCAGGGTGGATATTTAAGTTAAAGGAATAGACAGGCATTTCAGCNACACATAATGTGTACTGCAGTAAGTTGTAATACAAACAGTACCAGGGTGGATACTTAAGTTAAAGGAATAGACAGGCATTTCAGCAGGTGACCCCGTACGATTGGCACTTGCAGAGTTTTTAGGACATGCAAGGACTTTGACACAGTACTTTTTTGAGTTTCAGATTCTGGAATTTAAGAGATATTAAGGTATGCATTTTTTTTTTACTCTTTTTTTTGATTGAAGATATTGATATACTGGTTCATCTGAGAATCCTCCGACTCTTGCCCACGTATAGTGAGACATGTGCAGATAGTGATGGGCCGGTAATAGATTATAATCGAAAATTGATCGGTTTACCCAGTTTCCGATTACGATTATCGATTACAAAATTGCATAATAGAAAGCTATATAGCCAGAAATAAAAATGGCACATAGGATGAGCCGTATTTTTTCCGTCTTTTATTTTTTTCCAAAATGGCGAGCTCTAGTCAACACGTGGAAGTTAGTCTTCCTGTCATTTATTCGTTCCCAAGGAAACATTCATATATACATGTAGAAGACCCTGAAATATTTCAATTAAGAGTAAAATAAGGGTAAAAAGGTCACCTTTCTTAATTTTTCTTAAAACCGATTATTAATTGATAATTGATTGGTTTGATACTTCCAATTATAAAGTGATGACTGATTATGATTTCAAAATGATTGCCAGCACTATGTGGAGGGGAGATATATAAGGGGGGGGGGGGGGGCAAGAGATTTCAAAACCAAACATTCAAGATCATTGCTGTTATATTTTAGGCATGAACAAATTATAGTGACTTAATGTTTTAAATTTTGTAGGAATTGTATCATAAGTATCAAAATTATTGTTTCTAATCATATGAAACAAATAAAAAAAAGAAAAGAAATAAACATGAAAAATTGTGACTAATGACCATTATGGCAAAGTAAAGATGGTCATGCATATGGATTTCCATACAACGAAATATTCAGTGGAACTGTTGGTGCTGCTGAAATATGGTGGTTTGCCTGTAAAGAGCAGATCCATCATTGTTAAGTAATGTCATTGTAGAGCTTATTATCCCACAAAACAAACAGGGCTACTGCAAGTGGGTAAATATAATCTAATCGAGGCCACAGATGGAGTATGGTAATGATGGGATACGTTTTTACAATTTGTTTGCATCATCCCACTGTTTGGGACCGTAAAACCTCCGAGGATTTCTCTTCTCGGCTGTGGCGATTGGTCCTCGTTGTGCTTGTAATTGTGGGTAAACATTGCTGAATGGACGATTGAAAAGGGAACATGTCTGTTGGAAGGGGAGGATGTTGACTTTGTGGCGGGATATTGTGTAGAGACTTCGTATTTATCCCCACTTTATGGCTTTTGTTTGAAGTGTCGAGGGGACTATTGCACAAATCATTTGGAACCTTACAATCATGGAAAATGTGAGTGGATCTGGAATGAAATTTTAATGGCATTAAGGTATGATTTTCTTTTAAAATGTTTTACTGATAGTACATGTCACGAGCTATCTTTGAATAACATCTGAAAGTTCACACATTTGCGGTGTTTGATCTGTGGCATTATTCATTCTTCAGGGGTCTCTTTAGCATATCTTTAAAAACCATCTCACTTTCTGTTTCTTTTTACTGAGAAGCACACTGACTGAGTAACAAATATTGGCTGAGAAGCTTCTAATGTCCAATAATCCTGTACTGGCAACTTTCGCTGTCAATAGTGTCCTTTAAAGTGTCTGTTGACATGTTTTATAGCGCAGTTTACAGACTGAAAGCCTTCCCATTAACCGTTCTAATTGGAATTCGAGCTGTTCATTATTTTGAGAGGTAAATATTTAGATTTTGGTAAAGCGTATTTACACCAGATGCTCATTCTTTTGATGAAATAATATGTTTCGTGCTATCTCGGTACTCCTTGTTGACACAGACTTGTTCGCATTGAGTCACGACGATCCCCTCGCTCGATATCCGCTCTGACTTGTTATCTGGAGGTTTTTCCTGTGTGGGTTGTCAGACGACCCCCTATTGTTTTGCGAGGACTTTTAGTTCTACACTGTGACAACTCATCAAAAATGTGATATGATAGTTTGGATTTATGATTTGTGTGTGTCAACTGTTTACACCTGCTGGGAATGTTGCTACATAACATATAAGTGAACTACCTGTTTATCACAGTTTGGGGCAGAAATCTAACAGTGATGCCATTGTTTGATGATTGACCTATCTGGGTGTAAACAATATTACACAACATCTGTGTAGGACTGCCTTTTGCCTTATAACTTTGTCTCAGACAGCCACTACACATTGTACAGGAGACCTGCATCATTTACTGGGTCGATATTTGGGAGTTCTTGTCAGTTGTGAGTACTCTGTTTTTTTAACAAACTTTTTATAACGGAAATACATGTGGGTACTCATATCAAATTCAGTAGGAATTACATATAGCTCCCATTTTTAAGAGTGTAGTACTGTATTTAAACTATTCCATGATTTATAGAAACCATAAATAGCATGAATCAATTGCAACCAAACACAGGTTATGCCATGTGTAAATGACTGGAGGGGGGTGCTTTAGAATCTGATAACAATTAATCAATTTACCATATTTGAAATTTAACATTTTCCATTGTGACGTTGATTGTTTTTGCAGTATTTCCAATAAAACCCTAGCTGTGGGATACTTTCTGTAATTAGCTGGCCCATTCAGCTTTTGGAGGTCCTCTTCTATTGGGTGTTATAGACAGGTGTGAATTTTGTCATTATATTGCAAGCTTGGTGTTAAAAAATCTTTTAGTTGTTGAAAGAAGGATTAAAATCAAAGGATTGTTGTTTTACAGATAAACAATTAGATCTATTTATTTACAGTAGGATTAATTTAAAAGCTTTATAGCATTCCCAAGCATTCAATGACATGCATTTGTACCAATTTATTATCTGTATATTTTGATTGATTTTGCAAAATGATGAAATTAAATGTTTTTAAAATTAATGAATATGATTTGTAATTGAGTATTGTATTGATTGAGTACGTCTCTGGTATTTTAAACATCTTTGACTTCATAGTTCATTCCAAAATCCAGAGGTAACCTGCTATCTTCACTGAGCTTCACAAACAATGTCAGGATTTATCTNCATGATGAAATTAAATGTTTGATTAATGAATATACTTGGTATTGAGTATTGTATTTTGTACTGAATATTTTCAGAGACATATTACGTCTCTGGTATTTTAAACATCTTTTTCTCTAGACTTCTTAGTTTATTCCAAAATCCAGAGGTAACCTGCTATCCCCATTGAGCTTCACAAACAATGTCAGGATTTATCTAAATTGTTCATCAAACTTGTGGAAGGAACCTGGGAACCATACCATTGAGAGGTCGGCTAATGAGTGCTAATTACTGATCATTAGAGAATGAAACTGTCAAAAAGTAAAGTTTTCCAGTGGGCTGGCTTTGTTCTGGTGGAGATTTGACAGATAGTGGTGGGTTCCGGGGCGGTGGAGGGGAGTAGGGGGGAGGCCGGATAGTACAGATGAAATATTATCTACCTGGGCGATCTAGGTGCAATATGACAGTCCGCTGAACACATTCTGAAAACATGTTACATATTTCTCAGGAGGCCTTTTATCTGTCTAGTACAGTTTTATTGGGCAAATTTTCTGTGTAGATTGGTTTCGTAAAAGGATAGATAATTGCAATTTTCAAGTGAACACATGTGGTATGAAATTATCAGATTTTCATTTGAATAAGGAAAAGCTATAGGACAATATGTTTTATTACTCTCAATTTCTGGAGCTCTGAAATTTTGTGTGTAATGGTTGGTATTAGGACACATGATGACGGCAATTACTTTTCACCGATATCAAGGTAATACAGTGTTATCGAGGTTTCTCATCTCCTATTGAAGATCAGCTGACCAAAAACCAGAAAAAATACCTCACCAGAAATTTAATACCTTTTCCATGTTAACTGTGGCTTAATTTGTTGAGTTTGGATGCACGGATTACTTCATTTTATGATGTGAAGCTCTAAGCTGAGGTCTATCAGTGGGACTGGGACCTGGTTTTTATGCAAATTCTCTCAGTGAGGTAAGGTTTTATTGGATTTTGGGTAGGATGCTCCAGGGAGCAGGTAGCCCTGAGCTTTAGCTGGTCCCTGTGATGTTGTGATATTGTTGACACGGTTATTTATTATTGTGGCGATCACACCTGACTTACTGTCCACCACAGATCATTCCTCTCAGGACAGGTGAAGATATGTGTGGGCTTTATGTGGAGTCATCTCATCTTGTAGGATTATAAGCTGACCCAGTCCGGCTTTGGATGGGAAATTTATTTTTTTCTCTGATGAATTTCATCTGATAAATGTAGGCAAGTACATGAATATATTTAGTAGGCATTTAATTGGAACAATTTTAGATGTTTCTGATTTTAAGATTTCATTACAATCATTCAAGAAATATTTAGTTGGGCATATAAAAACTGAACAACCATGTAAGTGTAAATGGGGATTGAAAGCTTCTTGGTGCACATATTTGGTAGAGATATTACATAATGTTAGATTACATATCGTAGGTCGTATTAGGTCAAGTGCTTGAGGGCAGAAAGCTTGAGAAAGTAGGTTGGGGACATGCTGATGTTTTTCAGTAATATATTTTTCCGTCTGATATTTTATGTACATTTCGCTTGCATTTTATCTCGTTTCTACAAAATAATTTGGAATCTGTTACCATGTCTGCATTAGAGTTTGCCTAGTTTTGATAGTTCCTGATTGCTCCAAGTAAAAATGAGCTCTTTAGCAAGGAAGGGGAGAGAAATCAGTTTTGAACCCAAGTTCCTTGCTATATAAACTAGTTACACTTACGAAGTATGGGAATACAGTATTACTTTTTTTAATGCATGAAATTAAAAAAATTATACAACAAAATGGCATACATAGTTATTGTATATTTGGAGAAAAACATGACATCATAATTCTGTTGGGTGAACTGCCTTAAGGCCTATTTTCAGCTAAAAATGAAAGAAGGGAATCGTAAATTGGTAGTGTTTCTAACCTGCAGTGTTATTGCTCCAGGAAAACTAGAACAGGCTCTTATCGAGAACTCCTTTAATATTTTATACGCTTTTATGTACACTGTATATAGTACTCAGTCAGGGAAGGGCTTCGAGCCAGTCTTTAGTCATTTTATAGGCCTTAATTCTAGGTTTCGCAAACCGTGATACTTGATGTGCCTTGTCCGATTCAACGATATAATAATTTAATGCCTATACTCCCAAAATGAATAATTTTTAAGTTTTGTTTGTACTGTGTGGAAGATGATAAAAAGATTTTTCTGCATTAATAAATCAGTTTGCATGTCTATACAAATTACCCACGACACAAAGAAACAGGACATTTTATATTCCTTGATTATAGACTGATTGTAAAAGTCTGGGGCACTTTTAAAATGTGTGCCCACCTTTATGGAATTCTTAGTTCCTGGTCTGTTATGAGGCTTGTAGGTTGAGACTTTTCTGAGTGCCCGGGACATGATGATCCTCAGCTTGCGAGGGATGTTTTTGAGGTCCTGAGTGGTGAATTCTGAGTGAGGGAGTGGGCCCGGGTGTTACGAGGCTAATGTAAGAGATATTTTAACTCATGGACTTTTCTGAGTGCAGGATTGGGGTGTTACGAGGCTAATGTAAGAGATATTTCAACTCATGGACTTTTTCTGTGTGCCCGGGGCATCGTGTCGAGGCTTGTAAGACATGATAGCTAATATAAGGACATTATTACATATCGAAATCCTCTGTGTACGATGCCAACAAAAAACCGTTGATTAATTGACAACTTCATTAAGCAACACGGACATGTTGTGTAAGTGTTGGTTAGATATAGATAAGATTGATTTTCCTTTCAGACTTGATGGATGTTGCTTAGTTCCAGTTTTAATACTGCACTTCCTGTGAAAACCAGTGGGGTCACCATTTCTATTGAGAACAGCTTCTAATTTAAACATGGCCTATTCCAGGGTATTGATCCCACAACTGACTGTAATTATGAGTAAATACTAAATAAAAGTTTATGGAAGATAAAAGGATAATTCTGATATGTTATTTGATGATAGAGTAGCTATGGATATTATGAAAGTCATAAATGGTATGGATTTTATGGCAGCTAGTCGGGAGAGCTGGTGGTCTGGATATTTATCAGGGTTTATCGGGCTGCATTGATTTGGACAAATTGACGTCTGAAAGTTTGGGCAGCAGAAGTCATGGAGGAAACACACACTGCATGCTTCTGTGTGTAGTCTGATGTACTCCTTATCTATGTTTCCATAATTCATTTAATTAGTTTTTTGGTTAGACTTAAATGTATGGAAAATCAAGATTTTTATGGCATGTAAACAATATTTTGATTTGCATAATTACATACAAATGGATTGGATACAAGTTCTTGTAACTTAATGATCCTCTCCAATATATAATTATAAAATGGAAGACTAGCTATAGCTGTCATGCATACATTTCAAAAAACTTAGTAACAGTTAGAAAATTATATAATATGTTATTACTATCAAAACATATTTTCATTGACAACAAAATATTATAGAGTTATTAAAACATCTTCAATTTGGTCAAGTGTATAAATGATACTGATACTTTTTGTATGTCCAGTGTAAAATTACAATTGTCCAAAATGTTTGTGCTTTTCAAAGGAATTTTGCCGTGAAAGAAAAAGAAATTGGGGGAAAAAAGGCCCAAGCTTGGTCATTTGCTTTGCTACACTGTTGGTCATTTGCTGCTACGCTGTGGGTCAGTGGACTGTGTTGTCCACTCCGGACTTGTGGTCCTGGATCAGTGAAGATCGTAAATGTAGATTTCTATTGATTGTGGAGGCACTCTATATAGACTGACCTGAAATGACCGCTTGACGACACCAGGAAATTGTTTCATTATCTCTCTCAGGTACACTGCCAAGCTATTATCACATGGAATAAATTAACAAAGCATGCAGACAACAGTGTCTGTGAATAAAACAGGCCAGCAATTACATTTATTTGGGGATGGAACTCTCGGGCCTGGAGAATTGATGTTGAAGAGCAGACAACATCCCAAAATGACTGCTGCAGACGCTGGCCGCGGTGGAGTTTTGGTGTATATGTATTTGGGTTTAGAAAGATTCTTTTCGCCCTACTAAATCTACATCTGATACTAATTGCATGAACTAAACACAATTAATTTGTGTGGAAAGATCAACCCTCTATCAATTGGTTGTTTATTTGTTCAAATGGTTTGCAGTCAGTCAATACCTTCATGCTGTTTGCTGGTCTTCCAATTTAAGAGAGCTGTGCAGATTGCTGAAGAAAGGGTTAACAGGGCATTGTTTCCGTGAAATATATTTTTCTGTGTCTTGTACTTATTATAATATCAGTTATATTAGTTTTTCACTGCCATTCTTTCTGTGAAATAAGAGAGATTTTGTTATTAATGTCAATCCAGTTAAAGGTACCGCCACAATAATTGAATGAGTGGGATAAGAATTGGAAGTTCCGTCATTTAAATAAATAGAAGAATACCACAATGTTTACACTGGATGTTTGAGAAGGAAAGCAGAAATGTTTTCTAATCGACATTGGTCACTGAGTTTGTTCATCCAGTTTTCTTTTAAACAGACTTATTGAACTCCTCCTCACACATGACTGTGTAAATTGTGTGAGCATTTAGGAAAACAAACAAACAAAAACAAACAAATAGATTAACAATGGACGACTGGGCAGCTGCGGCCTGTTTTATCCCTCCTTGCGGCTGCTGAATCGAAAGGAATTGAGTAACGTGAGAGCAGAGCACACAATTTACTAATAGTCAAGATTTCGTGGAATGTTATAGGTATAAAAGTGAATTGTTAGAGCACACAATTTACTAATTAATAGTCAGGATTTCGTGGAAGGTTATAGGTATTAAAATGAATTGTTTGATCAGTGATAGTTTCATGTTGTGGAACATTGTCTAAGTATTCCCTGATGTTGGCGGGAAAATCACAAGTAGAAGGTAGATACATTATTAATGTAAAGCGGATAACTGCCGTCAGTCAACTTTTTACATTAAGATAGACTGACGGATGGCAATTCAATGTATTCGCAGGAC
Source organism: Ostrea lurida (assembly GCA_903981925.1). Classification (NCBI taxonomy): domain Eukaryota; kingdom Metazoa; phylum Mollusca; class Bivalvia; order Ostreida; family Ostreidae; genus Ostrea; species Ostrea lurida. The sequence continues at coordinate 38,453 of CAJDSM010025284.1, read as the reverse complement.
GCACACTCATTTCACTGTGAGCCTGTACTGTCAATAATATGCATGCTGTTCCTTCGCATTGAGGAGAACCACGCCAAAGAGAAATTAAAGTTTGTGATGATTTTTTTTTTTTTACTTTAGGTGTAGGAGTCAATGACACAAGATCCGAACCGATGAAGGAGAATTGACCAAGGCTTCTCCATTTCCTCCGCGTTCACCTACAGAGTTCGTTCTAACTAATTGCTCTCACCGTGTAGTGGTATTAGTGTGCTTTTGACCAGGATTACATGTCTAAATTATTTTTTCTAATGGATATCTATGACTTCAAGGTAAGCTGATTTTCTTCTTATGCAGGTAAAAAAAATTTTTTATTCTCCTGCACCTGCTTTTACAAACAAATATAAAACGAGGAATTTAGTGTTCAGGTACGGTGTGTGTATTGGAAGAGTTATGACTTGGCAGTTTGCTGCATTTCAAGGTATTTTTACTATGTTACGAGTTTCAACTTATGAACAGGTTATTGATGGGTTATGTTTTTTTTCTGTGAAGAGGAAATCTGTTCTGTTTTTACTCCTCAATGCATTATATCAATTCAGACAACTTTTGATGATGTTTTAATTTTGTTTGATATAAATTTTTCCTGCAATGCTGAGATAAACTTGACTACGACTATTTTCTGAGGGAACTTCCTCCACCCCCATCCCCACCAAATTGATAGGTACAAATTGATTTTGAGATTAAATAATGGAATATTGTTGAACGGAACAAATATCAGTCTTTGTGTACGAGAGTCAATTCAGAGCCTCATCTATTATGAAGTCTTCTCCTTGACGAATCTCTCGCGAGACCCATCTGACAATTATTTTTTACGTAGTTTGTATTGTCGTTTTACAATGGGAAGCTGGGACAGAGGAAGATTGGGATTGTATTAAAAATTAATACGGCATGTAAAAAATGGAGCGCATCACAATTATTGTAATGGAAGGGGACACCCATCTTAAATATTTATACGTGTGAGTGGGGAGGACGAATTTTTTGGCCGTCGCAAATTTTTTCCCACATTTCCAACTGTTCAGTTTCATGACAGAATTAGTTTCATCATGGTCTGAGACCTAGCAGTCCTCATTCGGGCCAATATTTTTCTGTGCCGATGATCATCAATCGTTTTGGGAGATAATCACACCATAGGCTTAAAGATAAAATGTTTCCCATGCACAGATTTAAGAGCAGTGGTATGAAATATGCTTGCAGCCTCAAGCTCATGATCAACTGAAGTACGTCGTATGAGACGAACAGTAGGGATTTATGGGTAAAATGATTAGTGGCTGATATTCTTAAGTAAAGCGGAAGGTTTTTGTTTATCTGTGTGATGTTGCATGTAAAGGAGAATGTATTCTAGATCATTGCATGACTGGCCCCCTTTTATTGGAAGCCTGTGTCAGTTGCAAATTGATTGAATGAATTTACTGTGGCAGATATTTTATTAAAAGGATTTACTACATGGAAGTGTAAAGATCTTGGGAATTTCTTAGTGTTTACAAATGCTTCAGTGCAATGAGAGAGAGAGAGAGAGAGAGAGAGGAGAGAGAGAGAGAGAAGAGGAGAGGAGAGAGAAAGAGATCGAGAGATCCCTTGTGTAGATCGAGTGAAGGAACACAGGAGTGGTATGAGAACATGCTCTCTCCTAAGATTGAAGAGAATGCTTTGCATATTAAGTCTTGATCCACTGTCTATTGTTTCATTGATTTTCTTTAACATGTCAGAATTTATCTCAAGGGACCTGCTGGAATATTGTATTTTGTAAGTCTGCTTTTCTAAGCAAGGCAGGAATCGAGATCTCATGGTGGAACATAGAAACAGAGAAGGGTACTGACATGTCATTAAAAAACTAGATTTTTCATAGGTTTCACTGATTCAAACAACCTAAGTAAATCTGTGAGTTTTTTGTTGGAATTCTATAAAAAAAAAAAATAATAGAAATTGCGTGAGATTAGCTCCCTTGTTACCCATGTTCCGTACATTGGGTGTTCCATTTGGTTTTTACTTAGATTGTCTATCATGGCAGTTGTCTAACTTTGTAGAACAGGATCAGGAAGTGAGCAGCGATTCAGTGAATGTTTACAAGCGTGGTGAGATTAGTCTAGTACGTAGGTGTGCTCGTCTACTTGGCTCGGAGTGGGTCATGGGAGTGGAAATATATATAGAGAATCGGAGGTGCGAAGGAGTGGCTCGGAGGATATCGTCTGCAAGCGCTCCGAGCCGGGTCCCATCAGTCGGCGGTATGAGGCCGAGTTAGGCGCAGTGTTGCAGGAATTGCGACATCGTGGCTATAAATGGAGAGTCGTGCGTCCGGTGGTTGTTGGTACTCACCCTCCCTCCAGTGCCTGACTTGGTACTTCCTCCTGCCGCTGCCTGACCGCTGGGGTTTTTATTGATGGTAAGGCAGTATAACCTCTGGGGTTAATGAATGACGTCACATGGGCTGGATGATCTCAACCAATTAAGCAATGGGCAGTGTTTCACACACTTGGCACCTAGTAGACTGTCACTTAGAACAGACAATCAATAATGATTTAATAGATTTAGCAGATGTAAAGCTTTCGCTATATCTGGATTGAAATCATAGCTTTTGAACTTTTTTGCCATGTTTATGTCTATAGTCGCCCTTAATTCCAGAAAATTGGAGCTGATTGGATCTCGTCAGACACAAACACGAGTTGATCAAGTGTTTACATTGGTTGTGTTTTATGAGACATTTGTACGTCTGTGCCGTTGTTTGTTAGGCTGTTCAGGAAGTCGCGGATTTCGGGAATGTGGAGGGGGGTTGGCAGCAGCTACATGTATGTGGGAATGACATGACTTTGGATGAAGCAGCTGGGGATGTTGTTTATACTTCTGTACTTTTGTTTTTTCACCTGGGCTTTGTCTCCGATAATTGGAGTGAAATTCTACATTGCATAATCAGTTAGAGAGAGAGAGGAATTCTTGCAAAACCTTGCAGCTTTAAGTTAATGCATTAAAAAACAGATTGGAGAAAAAACACTAAGAAATGAGAAAAAGATTTGTAAATGATAAAAAGTATTGTAAATAAATTATACAAATCTGTACCACTTGAGGAGTTTGAGACAGGTGAAATGTTTTGGAGGTTGTAGCATTCCAGTGTGTGTATAGGTTCTCTATTCCCAAAGGCTTTTGTCATTTGGCATTTTTTGCATACTTTTTTGTATTGGATAAAATATTGTGAGTCCTGGAGAAAACAATGAAATTAAATCCATCACAAATTTTAATGCCCGCAGAATCTTTGATTCGCGGGATATAGTTTTTGGCCTGCTCATCTGTCTGTCTGCAGGAAAAACATGGTTCATAACTTTTGAATGGTAAGTGATAGGATAGTAGCGGTCATCCAGGATCGATCTCCGGTGGCCAGATAGCTCAGTTGGTAGAGCACCTGACTGGAGATTCAGGGGGCCTGGGTTCAAATCCTGCTTTGGTTCATTGTTTTTTGTCTCTTCCTGTTACACATACATATTTCAAATGACAAGCCCTTTGTACTGGTAGTAAAGTGTTTGACCTCTTGACCTTGAACCTAGGTCCACTTTTCAAAAACTTTAACACTGGCCATAACTTTTAAATCGTAAGTGATAGGGTTTTCATATTTCACACGTGTTTTCCTATGACAGGCCCCATCTACTGGTATTGGGGGCATCAGTGTCTTGTTAATTTCAAACTGTAGTATATTATGGTAGATTTTAAAGTGATAGATTGTGGTATTTTTTAAGGCTTGACTGTTAATTTTAGTAGCTTCAATATTAGTACATCAGACCACCTCCCATTGGGATTCTGTCTCCATTTCACAGAAGAAAAGTACTATTGTCAAAATGCTGCCTTATAATATGATGATCAATTTCCTCCTTGTAGAGTGATTATCTTTGGAGTAACGGAGTCCATCAATTTATGTTGGGAATCCCTGTGTAATTGTTCCATCTGCATTAATGGGGATTGCATTGTGCAGCAGAAAGTGGGGCATTCCGCAATAGAGGGGGGACCGAAATCTTGATGGCTTTAATCGTTTAATCATTTGTGACGTTGTGGCATCATGTCTGGATCTCCGCAGAGAATCGTTCTTTATGGCGGAACCTAAATGGGACAGAAGAAATGAAAATGTCATAGGGTCCATTTAGAATTAGGAAGACATGAAAAATGTATTAAGATCTTTTGTAAAGAGACTTTAAAAATCTGGTAATTACAATAATTGAAAAGTCAGGGGTTCTCATCTCAAGGGAAAATTAAAAAATATTGCACTTATTAAATACATGTTCAGTGCTAGAGAGGAACTGATAGAGGCAGTGATAGCATGTATAAGCTTTGATGTAATAACAGTAATATCAATGTTATGTTATCCATTGCTAAATCATTTCACAAGATAACTGCTCCCTATGTGGTATTGCTTTAAGACACACTCCCTCTACAGGGGTCAGGGGGTCAAAAAAGTGTTGCTTTGATTTGATTGGCTGTGTTTGTTTATCGCATCTTGGCAGACCTGCAGCTGAGAAATAATTGTTAATGGTGGAAGCATTGTAACATTTGCAATGGAAGTATTATATAATTTGCACTGGAAGAAGTTTGTTGTAATAGTTGCTTGGCTTACTAAACTTCCTATAAAGTTTTAGAAACATGGACTAGGAATGTGATTGCCATGCATTGATGGATTTATTTGGTGTGTATTAGGAAAGATGTTTCAGGTGAGTGTGGCAACAAGTTCTTCATTTTAATTGAAGTTATAAAAGTTATAAATACCACGTTAGTTAACAGAGCAACTTTTACAAGTACTTGTACCTGCCAATATGGAGTTGTAAATCTTGTTTGTTATTTCAAAATGTTTAAACTTTTATTTGGCATATTTTTGTTTAATATGTTAATGGTGCATGCTACCCAGCTTAGTGAGAGTGAACTCCTCTCCCCCTGTACACTTAAAAATATTCCTCTGTCAATGAAAATTAAGATGTCTCATACTGAAAAGAAAAAACCCATTAGAGCATGCCAATTTGTAATCTAGTTCTTCGACTATGCCACTTCTATTTGTAATAAATCCAAATAATGATATTATCAAAAAGTAATGTCCACCTGATTGTGATCATAAATATTCGGGTAAATTTTTAAAAAACTTTCTACAGTAAGCGCACAAAAGACTTTGATACATGTGAATGACAAATGACAGAAAAGCAGGCTCTCAAGAAATTCTTTTCTAAGTTTTTCACCATGCCTATCTTTAAATGTACAATACTTCAAAATGTGTTAAGTTCATGTGGTAAACAAATGACATCTGATGAGTTTAGATCTGCTTGCTATTTAGAACCAAACTATAGTTAAAAATATAGCAAAATTGGTGTGTCCCTAGTGGGAAAACTATGTAGGGTAATAAAGATAGCACAATAAATGTGTATGAAAAAAAAAATTCATAAGTTCCTAAAGTCTACGTATCAAGCCCATGTAGTATTGAGACATTCGTCATAGAATAAATTAGAACAATATCACATTGAACAGAATCCTAAGCTTTCTATCACTATTGAAAATATTTCCGCTTTCGCATCTTAAATTATACATGTAAATCGAGTTTGCTCAGTTAGACCCCCCCCCCTTTTTTTTAAATTGGAAAAGATTCATTTAAAAGCCTAATGATGTTTTATGTCATCAAAACAAACCATCTAGTGTCTTGCCTCAGTTATTGATGTTATAGGGGGTACATTTAATGTGGTGCACTCATAAGCTAGCTGCATGCAAATCACCAGAGTATAGGATATAATAGAGAAAATCTATATGTATTTTCAAACTCAGATCAATAAACTGTTGCTTATAATTGCACAATTTAAAAAATGATATTTGTTAGTATCATGTATTTAAGCTACGATTTCAGTAGGTGTATGTGTTGACTTGAATTTTCTCTGTCCTAATCTTTAGAAATAGCTCAGCAAGCAGGCTGAACCTTACAGATATTTTGAAGAAGTTTTTCAGCATCATGTTGCTTGCATGAGAGAGACATGTAGTCTGTGTTGTGAAGTTCTGAAGGTTTAAACTTTTGTGTGTGAAAGGCAAGAAAATCCAATTATTAAACCCAATAAAGTTCTCATGGTGTAACAATACAATGGGGATCGCCCCCCTCTGGTAAGCAGGTTATCAACAGCCCAACTTTATATCCATACCCACTAACTCGATTATTCCTGTTGTTCTGAGTCAGTTTAAAATATAATTGAATTCCTTTTCATAAAATGTCATCTTCCTTGCTCAGTCAATTGAGGAAAAACATTAACTGTGATGGCTGCCGTAAACTGTCCTGCTGTTTGGGGGGGAGACTTGGGATGGGGACCCCTTTATTGGTGCCCAGATGGGTTGTAAAACTGGTGCTCAGTGGTAGAGGGCAGTGGTCAATCAACCTGACTCCTGCTTTATGGTCCTGTGGAGGATTGTTTGGAAGATTAGCTGATTGAATTACTGAAATAAAATGTGAGATGGTTACTAGAGAAGGATAACAGGTGCCATGGTCTCAGGAAAGTGGCCAGACATAAAAATGTCACGAAGCAGACGGACTGACCAGACCCACAGCACTAAATCAGAGAGATACCCTTCAGAGCTGGGTCATTCAATCAGTTGGATGCTGACCAGGGGCAGGGCCTGCTGCCACCACTAAATCAGATCCAATGGGTCACTTATCTACTGAGTTTGATCAGAACTTCCTGTGATAGCTAAGAGCACTAAATACTGTGTAATGGTGGCATGGGAAGATACAATGAAGCTGAGGGCCATGTGCTCCTCCATTCATGTATGAATAACCAGTAAAAACAGTGATCTCCCATGATAATTAACAAGTATTTATCATACTTAACCTCTAGCCACATTTCTGTGTGTCTTCTGCAACTTCAAAGACGGTTGTATCCAGCTCTCTCCTTTAGATCTGAGGTGAGATATGTTACACCTCTTGTAGTGGCAGTCAAAATATCCCAGAACCAACCTGTGTATGTAAATAGGTACCAGGTATGTCTAATTAAGTGCAGCATCCCAATCAGCCAGGTCAGCTCAGTGATTTGTGTGTTGTTTTAGCAAATTGGATCAAGACTTAATCCGTTCATCAAAAATGGGTGGTCCCTTTATTGGGGGAGGAAATGTTTCAGATTTTTTGTTTTGGAGAAAAAGTGAAGATTTTCATTGTATTGGCAGTAACATGTAAAGGGATGAAAATTTTAAAGGTTTTAACTCTTTCTGGGTTCCAAGTTACTGGAGAGTCTTTGAATTGGTACCGTATGATGATCGTCTGAGTACAAGAATTTGCTGGGATGGCTTCAATGTTTTGTGCACTATGAATTTCTGTCTTCATCCTCGATAAAATACAGATTTAATAAGATCTATTTATCTTTTGCATCTATCAATTCATGATAAAATTTAACTTGAGATGAATTTTTCCAAAAAAAATCTGCAGAGCACGTGCATTTTATCTTAGAATGTATATGTATTGCTTTTTATTTATACTTACATAATCAATTTCACTTTCACTTTGTATATAGTTGGGTGCCAAAAAATCGCAGCAACTGTTTGTATGAAAAAAGGTTGTTTATTTCTTTGGGACCAAAAAACTCAGACAGAAGCAGTGAAAAATGTTCTTTAGGAATGAGGAAGAATTCGTACTCACCCAGAATCTAGGATTTGTACTAATTTTTGACAGGTGTGATAATGGCCGTGTTTGATTCAGAAAACAGCGGGAAAGCTGCATCAGGCCAAAACATAGATCAGCATCATAACGATTTCCTCTTTTAATATTTCTTTTCTATGAAAATTAACACACACTTAAAACTTTTCTGATTTATTTGCTAAGATTTAATGTACCTTTTTAGCTTTATCAGTGTAGCCAACAAATTGCTCCACATGCAGTAGAAGCTTATGTTTGGTTCATATCAAAGTATTTACCAGAGAAATCAGGCACTTTGTATTCCGTAGCTCAGAAGGAATATGGATGATGTTCCGTGCCCCTCGCAGGTTTTTTAGATTGTGGGAATTACAGGATCATATATCATAATCAAACTGCAGGATAAAAATAGAAATTCACTGAGAATATACGCGTTGTGCAGAAAGAACTTTTGTTCCTTTGCATTGGAAATACAAAGAACAGAGGGGAAGTGTTTTCTTGAGTTTAATATGCCTTGGGCTCTCATCATTCAAAGCCTCATTGATGGCCAATCTTCTTTGATGGGACTGCAGTGTTTTGCTTTTATGGATTCTGTTAAAAATGTCATTAAAGATGAAATTTCTCCCTAGTTATGCTTATATGCATATTAACCTCACATTCCACTAATATTGATTGTAACGGGGGCCTTTATAGATGCCCCCCCCTCCTCCAGTAGGCAAATGTTGTTTAAAAAGTAAATTCCATTTGATTTGTTCCTTAAAATATATTACATAAAGTATACTAAAAGTAACACTTTATCTTCTTCATTTATAAGAAAGCTATATATTTTAAGTTTAAGCATTAATTATCCAATCAAAATCAGTTGAATCCATGAAGTGTCTCTATCTTATTTCTCTCTGCTACTACCCCCGCCCCCCCCCCCCCCACACACACACACACGCACACAGGCATGCACTCACTTTAATAGTATAAGTTTCAAACCAATTCATTGAAAAAGAAGAAATTCATAAAAAGCAATCAAAATTAAGTGCATGCACAATAATTCCATGTGTTGGACAAGGCCAGAAAATCAAACATTTGAATGATATTTATGATTCAACAGTTTGAGAACAGCTAAGGTCCTCTGACTAATGGAAGACTGTAATAATTATAATATCAAACAGTAAAACCAATATCATCCCAAACTACACTAGGGGAACATATAACGAGAGTAGTTGATGTTGAATGATAAAGGTTTGATTTCAAAGTACACCAAACACGTATTTGGTACATCATGAAAGCAAGAGGTTTGATTTCAAAAGTTGGACTTGATAAAATGGGAGATTAACGGAGAGGGAGTAATTAGAAATGGGAGTACAATGGTACTAATGATGATGGTCCCAATGTACAGATAGTTCCGGTCTTCTTGTTCTTACTAAGGCTGAACTAACGCGGTACTCCGGGGAGGGACAGTGAGATAGTGAAGGCTGAGTTCACAGAGTCGGGTGATGTTTATATTTAATTACAGACTAGGTATCCCAAAAGACACCGCTATAGTTAGCAACAGATCAGGAATCAATATTTGGAGTGGTCCAAACGCACATGGTATTAAAACTTTGGAGATGCTGGCACACAACTGTTGAGAGGTTTAATATCTCGGTGGGTCTCCCGGTTCTTCCCAGCGATGTTATGTGTCATTGCGTAGAGATTAAACAGCACAGGACTGGGAGTTTGAAAGTTGATAGATTTAAAGATGTTTATGAAACTGATATCAGTTTGATGAAAACTTGTTTACACAGATTCTAAATATTTATATCAGTGTGGAGAAGATGAATTTGATGGAGGATGTTGAGTAACAGCGGTATAAATGGCGCCTAAACTGGGTGACCCCTGTGGATGGAGGAATTTTGGATTAAATCCATTGTATGATGTCTACTGCATCTGAGGTTAGAATGGGTGGCAAGTCTCAGATATTCTGGATATGTGATGGGCATTACACTTAAGTAATTTAAGGGGGCACTTGATGGGTGTGTGTGTGGGGGGGGGGGGGGGGGGCACCAGCCTTGGTAACTGGCACAGTATAATGATTCTGAAGTTGTGATAAAAGTGCTGGTAATTGTTGGGCTGTGTGATCATTATGGCAGTTTGTGATTGTGGGGTAATGTCCCTGTGATTGTGGGGTTATGTTCCTGTGATTGTGGGGTTATGTTCCTGTGATTGTGGGGTTATGTTCCTATCATTGTGGGGTTATGATGTTTGTGTAATTGTATGTTGAGCATCCAGATACAACTTGCCATCGGACAGAATTCAAATTTTTAGCACTGATTAAAATCAACCCATTTTTCTTTAAGCTGAACATACTTTCACTGTTTAAACTGATCAGATCTCAATCACTTGCCAACAATATCTGGAAAAGGATTTTGAACTTTTTTCTTTGAGGTCAATTTAGGGGATTTTTGAAGAAGTCTTTTGCTAATGGAGACACTTGATTTTAAGTCTGCTCTCTCTCTCTCTCTTGCTCTCTATTGCTCACTCTTGCTTGGTCCAGGATTAGACAATATCTTCCTTGTTTTACAAGAGCACTACATATGAGCAGATGTTACACCCCAATAGTTTTTCAAGTCTTTAATAAATATTACTCATCTCGAAAGCTTAAAGTGTTTCATAAATGTTTATGAGAGAAAATAACCTTTTTTCAGCCATAAATAAATTCATTTATTGTAAATTCATTTGTAGGAAAAGTGGAATACACTTAAAACTAATTTCTTTAACTTTCAACATCATAGAGGACCCCAACATCTGTGTATTGGACTTCTTCCTATTGCAAATTAACCAATATATTTCATTTGTCCAATTTCCGCAGTACCGGCCGTGAATTCAAGGAGCTTGAACTTTTAGGCTTGATATTGTAGATATTGGACATTGCTACAAGCCAGAAGTTGTACATATACATTAAACTGCGCACACGACTTGGCCATGACAGAACTAAAAGATAACTCAGTTTTGAGATGTTGTTATGTGTCATTCTGTGACATTTGGAGAATTTTTTATCTATCTCTGGTACACTGTGCAGCTCTATTGATTGGTTACTTTATCTAACAATGAAAGTAACAGCATGTTTTTGGATGTTTTCTGAGTAATTTCCCAGCGATATAAAGACCTTTTCCATTACATCTGGGATTCCTCTTTATACAAGATTTCATAGAGAGTTTCTCAGGAACCGGGTGAAATTTTAGCAGTTGGGGACCAGGCAAATGATACAAAATCCCCGTGATTAGCTGAGAAGGACCAGCACGGAATCAGAGGGTAGCCAAGATCTCCTCTGTTCCAAAACAGCTGGTACTCCTGCTAATCGGAGAGAAGGCTGGGTGAAATTCGGGGATACTAATAGCTAAATCACATGTTAGAAATATAAGCCAGTCAGTAGCGGTGTTCTATGTAACTGTTATATGTGGGGTCGGGGTAACTTACACTTTCTGGTTTTGTGGCGAGACAGACACTTTTTTTAAGGGAATTTCATTCATGTGGAGCAGAAGGAATCGTTGAGAAATCTAATAAATTTCCAGAGTTTCCTGTGGTTTAATGTGCATAATATTGACCCAAGATGTATTGATAGTGTGTAATAGGCTAAACTTGTCAGAATTTTCAGGAACATAAATCCTGCAGATATTGTGAGCCTCCACAGCAGAAGACAATGGTAAGGAATTATTCACAACCGATCAGAAATTTTCTGTGTTTGCCAGTGTTGGAGGGCTGGTTTAGGCATTAGGTTATAAAGGATGGTGGTTCTGTCATCAGCTGTAATAGCCCAGCATTAGGGACTTAGGAAACCCAGATGTGGTAAAGGATTGCGGCTGATGACGGAGGATTCTCACCCATTATCACCTTGCGCGGCCTCGGTGCATTCACTCGGAGTGCGTGTGTCGTCTAGATCCCAGCAACATACATATAGACTCAATATCAATTATATCTGACGGTAATCTAATTAGTATTGGCTGTTAATTTCATTTTATTAAGTACTTTATGAATTATTATTGCATAGCTCTTCACAGAACTTGCATTAGTAGTCCTTTGTAGTAAAATTCCTGGAAGTCTTTTGTGGGGATACCAATTGTTTTGAATGCAGAGAGGGTGTCTTTTAGCACATAGTAAAAGGGTTTCTAAATGGAACATCTTCTGTTAAGAAATGATTGCTCAATTTTCCAGCAGTTTTAGTGGCACAAATTGATTTTAGAGCTCATTAAGCCAGGATATATAGGTACAATATACCAGCTGTATTAAGACATTCTCTGTTCAAACAGCACTGGTTGGTGCTTAAGTTCCTTGGAGGTCTCCAAGCTGGGGCCTTTTATGTTCCTTTTGTTACAATAGAAGGTATCTTTACTGAGTTAAAACGGTTATTATCTGTGCAAGGGTTCATGAAATTCTTCCACTCGCTAGACAGTAGCAAGATATTGGAGTTGAAGACTGCAGCTATGGTGAAGAGTTTCACATAATGCGCCGAAGAGGAATTTCATCATCATGACTTCAGGGAATTAGCTTCAGAAGAAAGAGAATAAAGGCAGCCATATTCCAGAGAAATAAAACGATTTGAAATTTTCATATTCACTGAGATAATGAAATTAAATTACAGTAACATATGCTTAGATAATAAATCCATGCTATAAATACTGGGAAGTGATATTTATTTGCTGATGAAAGGAAAAGGGGGCAAAAAAAAATTTATTGGGTATTATGAAGTTTGTATATGATAAACTGTTTTCGCTGAACTTGCAGGTTTGCTATAACCATGATTTACTGTATAATGAAGTCTGGTTATAATGATCTGTTTTTGCTGAAGTTGCAGGTTTGCTATAACCATGATTTACTGTACAATGAAGTTTGGTTATAAATTATAATGATCTGTTTTCGCTGAAGTTGGAGGTTTGCTATAACCATGATAAAAAGCTTTGAATTGTTAAAGATGGGACCATAACTAATGTTATGAATATTTCTTGACCTTGGAGCCATGCTTTGTCATCAATGGAACCTTCACACTTGACAGCATTGCTATTAAGCCCCCACATCTGTACTGTGTTAGAATGGTCCTTGTATTTGCCATGCAATATCTTTGTCATCTTGTATTAGCTGTCATATGTTATGATTGCTATCTGGGTACAGACAAGGAATATAACTCTCCATGAAAAGGCCCTCCCGTCTGATGGCAGCTGATCTGTGTGATATCGCAGGCCGTAACACATCTTACTGTTGTAACCGTTTCTGCCATATGCTTCTGTGTTCATCCAATCTCCCTGAGAAAAATCCCCGAGTCCGGAGGGCAGAGGAAGCAGATGAGTCTTAGGGATGTGCAAGATGCATTGGACAGATTTGTCTAAAAAGGTATAGATTTCGATCTGAGAATATAACTGAAACCAAAGGTGTTGGCACCGGGAGTCAATACGTGATGATTTACAGCGTACACATTTGATTAAAGAATACAAGAAGCTCTAGGTGTTTTCATCTTCGAGACTTGAAGACCCTGAATTGAAATGAATTATTGGGAGAGAGAAAAAAACCCATTAAGGACCAACAAGTCTTTTGACTTGAGATATTTCTCAATTAATATTGTGTCACATGATATAGTTGTCAGTTTCCATGGTGTGTAATGGCAGGTTATAACGATTGAATGTATTTGCCCAAGTGGAAGGACATTTCTGTTGAGAGAATTCTTGGTTACAGAACGCCCTTGTGATGTGATTGACAATTCATTTCTACAACAGCTTCTGGTAACAGCCACTACAAAACAGAGGAAGCATCTACACATATAAGTAAATGGATTGGTCTCTAGCATTGATTTTCTCTCCTTGGGAGTGAGGCGATTTGTTCTGACAAAGCTGATGTTCTTCATCATAGAGAAATGAGACAAAATTCTGACAGCCCATAACACACACACACACACAAAAATATAAGATGCAGCAACCCAAAAAAAATGCTAATAACTTTTCACTGTTACCGGGCTGAAAACACCATTTGCACATTTAGTTGGCAAACCTCTGAGTTCGTAGTGATGGACAAAGATGAAAATGAAAACTGACAGAGTGGTGGAGTATTTGCAGGGGTATTGTTCTCTAAAATTATTATCCTCCTGAGGTAATTGGAATAGAGCAGGGGAATGATTGACTATAACATGTCAAACACAGGGTCCTAGGGGACGGCTGATGTTACCAAACTAGAATTCATTGGACGCTATTCCACGTCCAGCTCACAGAGAGGAGACGTCTCAAGGGTTTGGATTGGTCAATAATTTGACACTACAAGTTTTTGTATGGGGTTTGTGGACCATGTCAAGAAAAATGATTCATGATATCTGATATTCTACCAGTCATAACCAAAATTGCTATTACTTTGTATTGAGAAATTTTGACACATCGGGAGATAAATTACTCCCCAGCTTGTTTTATTTATAAACATTTTGCTTCATGTTTTGATCATCAGTGTGTCTCTAGCCATTTATCATGAACGTGTTGTCATAACAAATAGGAGGCTGATATTCCAACAGGTTAACAGAACCCTAGCCTCTCCAGGTCCTCTTGGACAAACGACTGCAGGGAACTGTGATTTCCTCCATCCCAATAAACAAAACTCAAGCTTCAAAGCGTGGTTCAACTAATGACCCAAGATAGAAGCCATATGGATGTCAGGAGATCTAACACAACCAATCTCTGATGTATGAAACTTTCACCTAAAATTTATAAACAAGAAATTGTTGATATAAACAATACAAACGCTGCATTAATTTCGTGGGACTGTCATTGGGACAGTGTGGGCAGTGAGGGGTAAGGCGGAACCTCATGCTGTGAACGGTCCGGTCATCCTTTGATGAGAGTTATTTATTAGAGTGTGCCAGGATAATTAATTGCAATGCTGTCATTAATTCTGGGTAAGGATGGATAGTTTGATTGGGCATGTAGATATGCAGACAATTGTGTTGCGTCTGAACTTCAATGTAGGAGATCTATGGACTTTCTGGGGCGCACAGGTTTGGAATTTTTATTTTTTATTCCTAATTGTTGTGTTTTTTGATATCTCACATGGTGACAATGTGACAAGCACAGTCATAAGAAATCATGTACGTTGAACTGAGGCTCAGGTTGTTTATGAGAGAGAGAGAGAGAGAGAGAGAGAGAGAGAGAGAGAGAGAGAGAGAGAGAGAGAGAGAGAGAGAGAGAGAAGAGAGAGAGAGAGAGAGAGAGAGAGGAATGATAGGTGAGGAGGAAGAGAGTGCACTATGATAAAACAGAGAATGCTTATGAAAAAAGGCTGACACTATCTTTAATTTCTGTTATTTCTGTTTCGCTAATGTAATAGTAAATTCAAACTTGACATGTAGAATATCAAACCTTCGTATTTGTATTTCGTGGAGGGCTATTGGGAATTTTGTAATTTTTATCCTGAAAGGCAAAAGTGATTGTATTTCAAGTAATCTGCGTAGGTATTGATTTGGTCAGTTGCTGAGCTGTATAAATTGGTCTTTTTTTTGTTGTGAATTTTTTTTTTTGCTCTGATAAAAAGGATATATAGAAACTTGAATGGCCTACCAGTGCCGTTTATAATTGAATAGTACACGACAGACTCTTGGATCTGTCCGTCTTCCTATATTGTATTGTATTTATTAATGGCAAGCTGGGGTAGAGTAGCTCAGCGAACAAGGAACGCTTGGCTGATGGGGGGACAGTGATCAATTATATTAATGAATTTGCACTTCACTTCTAAATCAAGGATCTAGAGAAAACGTTCATATGGTGGCTGGTCTAGAAAAAACGTTCATATGGTGGCTGGTCTAGAGAAAAAGTTCATGGCTGGTGAGGTAAATCTAGGATTTAGAGAAAACGTTCATATGATGGCTGGTGAGGATGTGGCGGCCTTGGGATGCCTGTTGTTTTAATGGAGGTTTTATTCGTATTTTAGTGGTCTACAATTTAGTTAGATAACCAAACTAAAGGCCGTCGTCATCTCCGATAATGCTATCTGAATATCTGCACTTTTCACCTTTGAAGTGTTCGTTGATCTGAAGTTTGGTGCAGACCTGTAATTTCTCGTGTTCTCTCTGCGTTTTTTGTTGTTGAGTTGGTGTGTGGGCATCCATCGTCTGGGTATGAGTGCTAATGACAGACAACAGGATTGTGCTGGTACTTGCCAGTCATGTCCTGTCCAGATTTCTACAGCTCCACCAATCCTGCAAATTAAGTTTTCTTGTGCCGAGCACATGGCTACAAATTTCCTGTCAAATTATGCATCAGTAATTACGATATACGATAATTGTAAGTGGATATATTGATAGTGAATATGCTTGTAAAAATGGAGATATGCTTGTAAAAATGGACACATTGATAGTGAATGTGCTTGTAAAATGGAGACAGTGAATATGCTTGTAAAAATGGAGACAGAGAATGCAAGTGTATATGCTTTGTAAAATGGAGACATTGAACAGTGAATATGCTCTTGTGAAAAAGGGTGGACCACATTGAGAGTGAATATGCCTCTTAAAAATGGAGATATTTATAGTGAATATGATTTGTAAAAATGGAGACATTGACAGTGAATATGCTTGTAAAAATGGACACATTGACAGTCGAATATAATTGTAAAATGGAGACATTGACAGTGAATATGCTTGTAAAAAATGGAGACATTGACAGTGAATATGCTTGTAAAAATGGAGACATTGACAAGTGAATATGCTTGTAAAAATGGACACATTGACAGGAGTGAATATGATTGTAAAAATGGAACACTTGACAGTGAATATGCTTGTAAAAATGGAAGACATTGGACAGTGGAATATGCTTGTAAAAATGGAGACATTGACAGTGAATATGCTTGTAAAAATGGAGACATTGACAGTGAATATGCTTGTTAAAAATAGAGACCCATTGATAGTGAATATGAATGTAAACATTGGCTAAGTTAGTGTATATGTATTTAATAAGTGAATACATTGGTAGTAGAATATATGTATTTATAAGTGAATACATGGTAGTGAAAATGTAATTTTTTCTACATTGATTTAATGTTCTAACTGTCCCATTTCAGATGGCCTGACACACAGAAAAATGACCGAATTGAGTACGAGAGTTGAAGGGGAAAACTTTGACACTCCATAAATGCAGACACAACAGAACCTGTGATGGACAGTAATTACAACTATAGACCGAAAGGTCAAGGTCACCCAAAGACGAGGTCACCTCAAGGACGCTCACATGAATGGGGGTTCACTGAGCTGTTCGTCCGCATGAGGAGTTTCATTCCGCGATAACCTCCGACCTTCACGAAGAGTGAAGGTGGCTCACCAGGACAAGAAACTCAATGGGCTGGGTAGTACCTACAAGGACAGTCATTGTGTGCAGACGAGTAACAAACATTCTTACACACTGCATGCCTATTGAAGTAGATGGTGGCCTTTCTACATGTAGGTCAAGATGCCCCAACTAGTTGAGAAAATTGTGCATATTTGGTAGTGTTGCGTGAAATATGGAGAAAACCAGGAAGTGGGAACCGTGCTGCTTTATCTGTATTCTGTCAGAAGTCGGGACCTGTATAGATCGTGTGGGCGTTTGACTTTTTAGTTTCAAAACCTCAGTGTCTATGATTGCTGGACCAGTAAAATCAGAAAACGCTTGTCATCACCTGACCAGAAAGTGCTTCTTTAATGGCTGGTGTTGTGTGAGTGAGCGCTAGTTTTGATCTTGTGAAGTGTTTTGATGGTCAGTATTGCCTCTTTATGGACTGTAGTCAATTTTCTGCCATACAAAAGCTGTTTGATATGGCAGTGCACAGCAATGCAGGAAATGTGATTTTCCTGTGGCAGGGAAATCTTGCTTCATTTTAACTGCCTCTACTTGTGTCAGAACGGACCATTAGGTGCTATATATGGCTGTTCTGTAGTGGTACAGTTCCTTTTGTAATTTACAGCAGTGGTAATAGACTCAATTGTTAATCAATTCTGGACTGCTTTAAATACACATCGTCTGGTTGATTGATGTGCTTCTTCACCTGATTTCAAACCTGTATGCATTGATTGGGAGCTGTAATTGGGAGCAAGAGAACCAGAACAATGTGATTTTAGATCTACCATCAATCAAATGTCTCCATTTTCTCGTATGAAACAGAAGACTCTTATGATTGAGTTTGGAATGTGTATTGGGGAAACTTTAGACACTTAGGCTATTTGCCTTTTAAGAATCATTTCAGACCTATAAAATACGCCAAGTCTAATTGTATTTTTTGGAAAGGAAGTTAGATTTAATGAAATTTTTTAAGTTAACTGGCGTTTTTTTTTTACTGTTAGTTTTTATTATTCAGTCATTGTAATGCCTAGTGGTTTCTGTATAGCTGATAGAGGTTAATAGATGAAGTGAAGGATATGAGTAAGTAATATAGATTTGTTCTTTAAGGTGGATTAGCATTTTGTCATTAATGGCTGAATTGTCATTATGGCTCAGTAACTCTCTTTTTGAAACATGAATGAAGATGTGAATATCAATATTTGTATATCATTTAAAGTCTGATTGCCTGTCGGATAGCCGTAGGTTAACGTCACGCTGACTGTGTCGTGGGTTCAATCCACAGGGTTTTAAATATTCCCCATATTACTTCCATCTGAACAATCTTTTTCAACTGCAAATAGATGATTTAAAAGTTTTCAATTTTTGAAATGATTTTTGTACACATTCTATCTACACTTTCCATCCTATCAATTTTTTGTTGTGTGCATAATACCGCCCTTATAATTTAAACTTTGAATAAAGTTGAAGGTTTTAAACATTATGGAAGGAACGCCGTATTAACCACATGTGATAAACACTCAAAAACAGCACTATGATGTGTAAAAAAGTAACACTATCATCAAAATCTAGGATGGAATTTCATTTGGAGTGTTCACTGACCCAGCCAAACATCCCCCTTCCCTCCCGCTGATTCCTCGGGCTATTTGTAGAGGACATAATCAGGGCAGGGATTAATGATTAGAGTGTGCCAAATAACAGAGTAGGGATAAGCTACAGTGTGTTATACACCTGAATAACTCTGTATCTGTACCGGGAGCGTGGCAGGGAGAATGGGTATTTTATGACCTCTATCAGGTGGTGCTTTTTGATCATTGCCTCCAGGAGATGTGCATGTTTTTTGACACATCAGCCATGGAATTTAGACTCCCAGAAAAGAGGAAGAGTAATATCTTTTCTTATTGAACACCAATTTCATAGATTTAAAACAAGTCTTTCCTAATGTACACAGATCAAAAAGGGTTGGTCTGGTGTTTCTCTATCTTATCCATCATTTTACTTTCTTTTACTTACGCCAGACACTTAATAGTTGGTGCAAGGTCATAGTCTGGTCATGATTATAGAGTTCTATACTATATCACTGCATCGACACCTCATTCACGAACCGATTACAATTTCACCCTTTTGTCAATTCACACATTTGAAGTGTTCCATGTTAAGTATATTTTGCATAGTTGTTATTTGAAACTGCCTTCCATACAGGGGCAGATATTTTATTGGTCTCACTCTGATAATTTGAATGCCTGGCAAAAATTTCCACGGGTCTAAGAGGAGTGCCAATACTCAATGTTCTGCAGACCCAGGTATAAGAGAAAATAAAACATAATGCTTCTTTAAAACCTACCAACTCCCATTGTCCAGCAGAACCTATAGGAGTATAAAACCTAATGCTCATGGATCTCATATTTGTTGATTTTAGAAATCTGCCTAAATGATAATGAGGTGAAAATGACCCCGAATACGAATAATTTGTCACCATTTATATGGTACTACAATTTTTTTTTATATGTAAAAATCATAGAACACTATTTCAAGTAAAGTGAACCCACTTTTCGCCCCTAACGGATTAGTCAGTCAGATCTGCCATGTTAGACTGTTGGTGCCATTGCCGTGACCTTTCGACATTTCTGTTGTTACAATGTGATGAAACTGATGGTGTACTCTCTTACTAACTCAACACTAAAATAAACAGTCTTCTACTCTTATCATTCCTCAGCACCAGTAAATTACGACATTTCAGACTTGCATCAATTGTTTTAAACGACTTGCCCCTGTAACACATCGGATAAGGGCTTTAAAGACCGCTCTATTGTCTTCCCAAATGATGCTCCAAGCAATCTACAAGGGGTGTTACACGAGATTGACACAAGGTGATAGCAAACTTTTAATGCTGATACCGCTTATCTTCATTTTCACGTAACTTCAGCGAAGATTTTCTTTTTTCCGCTTTGATAAGAGGTAATTGGTCAGAGAGCGCCAGGCCAGCTCCCAGTCATTGTTGTCGAGGTTTGTTATCCTGTAATGGACATTGCGTATATCCAACTTTATAGCCGTTACGCTTCACTGATGGCAAACTTAAAAAATATATAAACTCCGCTGTATACAAGGTAAACACGCATATTAAGAATATCACTTTGGAGCTCGTATTGATCAATGGCGCCTGTGGAGCCCAATAACGAGAAAGCATTAAGATGACGATGAAAGGCATGTTATGAAGTATGACAGACTAAACTCTGTAATAGGCCCTGTTTTTTAGGGAACAAGCTGCAGGGCATTTAAATTTTTAAATCTTTGTTATCTATTGAAGAAATAGTGACATTGATTTCGCATCAAGAAGCAGAATTTAGAATGCCATGAAGAAAATTGGTTAATACACATTTTGCTAGCTCGTGCTACCCGTGCAAATGATAATAAAGATACGCT
>CAJDSM010025284.1:62-18049 GCA_903981925.1 Ostrea lurida | reverse complement strand
AGATATTTATAGTGAATATGATTGTAAAAATGGAGACATTGACAAGTGAATATGCTTGTAAAAATGGACACATTGACAGTCGAATATAATTGTAAAATGGAGACATTGACAGTGAATATGCTTGTAAAAAATGGAGACATTGACAGTGAATATGCTTGTAAAAATGGAGACATTGACAAGTGAATATGCTTGTAAAAATGGACACATTGACCGGAGTGAATATGATTGTAAAAATGGAACACTTGACAGTGAATATGCTTGTAAAAATGGAAGACATTGGACAGTGGAATATGCTTGTAAAAATGGAGACATTGACAGTGAATATGCTTGTAAAAATGGAGACATTGACAGTGAATATGCTTTGTAAAAATAGAGACCCAATTGATATGAGAGTATGAATGTAAACATTGGCTAAGTTAGTGTATATGTATTTATAAGTGAATACATTGGTAGTGAATATATGTATTTATAAGTGAATACATGGTAGTGAATATGTAATTTTTTCTACATTGATTTAATGTTCTAACTGTCCCATTTCAGATGGCCTGACACACAGAAAAATGACCGAATTGATGTACGAGAGTTGAAGGGAAAACTTTGACACTCCATAAATGCAGACAACACAGAAACCTGTGATGGACAGTAATTACAACTATAGACCGAAAGGTCAAGGTCACCCAAAGAGAGGTCACCTCAAGGACGCTCACATGAATGGGGGTTCACTGAGCTGTTCGTCCGATGAGGAGTTTCATTCCGACGATAACCTCCGACCTTACGAAGAGGTGAAGGTGGCTCACCAGGACAAGAAACTCAATGGGCTGGGTAAGTACCTCACAAGGAAGTCATTGTGTGCAGACGTAACAAACATCTTACACACTGCATGCTTATTGAAGTAGATGGTGGCCTTTCTACATGTAGGTCAAGATGCCCCAAATAGTTGAGAAAATTGTGCATATTTGGTGTGTTGCGTGAATATGGAGAAAACAGGAAGTGGGAACGTTGCTGCTTTATCTGTATTCTGTCAGATCGGCTGTATAATGTGGTGCGTTTGACTTTTATGATTTCAAAAACCTCAGTGTCTATGATTGCTGGACCAGTAAAATCAGAAACGCTTGTCATTCACCTGACCAGAAAGTGCTTCTTTAATGGCTGGTGTTGTGTGAGTGAGCGCTAGTTTTGATCTTGTGGAAGTGTTTTTGATGGTCAGTATTGCTCTTTATGGACTGTAGTCAATTTTCTGCCATCATAAAGCTTGTTTGATAGTGGCAGTGCAAGCATGCAGGAAATGTGATTTTCTTGTGGCAGGGAAATCTTGCTTCATTTTAACTGCCCTCTACTTGTGTCAGAACGGACCATTAGGTGCTATATATGGCTGTTCTGTAGTGGTACAGTTCCTTTTGTAATTTACAGCAGTGGTAATAGACTCAATTGTTAATCAATTCTGGGACTGCTTTAAATACACATCGTCTGGTGATGATGTGCTTCTTCACCTTGATTTCAAACCTGTATGCATTGATTGGAGCTGTAATTGGGAGCAGAGAACCAGAACAAATGTGATTTTTAGATTACTACCATCAATCAAATGTCTCCATTTTCTGATGAAACAGAAGACTCTTATGATTGAGTTTGGAATGTGTATTGGGGGAAACTTTAGACACTTAGGCTATTCTGCCTTTTAAGAATCATTTCAGACCTATAAAATACGCCAAGTCTAATTGTATTTTTTGGAAAGGAAGTTAGATTTAATGAAATTTTTCTAAGTTAACTGGCGTTTTTTTTTACTGTTAGTTTTATTATTCAGTCATTGTAATGCCTAGTGGTTTCTGTATAGCTGATGAGGTTAATGATGAGTGAAGGATATGATGTAAGTAATATAGATTTGTTCTTTAAGGTGGATTAAGCATTTTGTCATTAATGGCTGAATTGTCATTATGGCTCAGTAACTTCTTTTTGAAACATGAATGAAGATGTGAATATCAATATTTGTATAATCATTTTAAAGTTGATTGCCTGTCAGGATAGCCCAGTAGGTTAACGTCTCAACTGCTGACCTGTAGGTCGTGGGTTCGAATCCAGCAGGGTTTTAATATTTCCCATATTACTTTCATCTGAAACAATATTTTTCAACTAAATAAGATGAATTTAAAAGTTTTCAATTTTGAAATATTTTTGTACACATTCTACACCTTCCATCCATATCAATTTTTTGTTGTGTGCAATATACCGCCTTATAATTTAAACTTTGAATAAAGTTGAAGGTTTTAACAATATGGAAGGAAGCCTATAACCACATGTAGAAACACACAGAACAGACACTATGATGTGTAAAAAAGTAACCACTATCATGCAAAACTATGGATGGAATTCATTTGGTGTTTACACTGACCCAGCCAAATCCCCCCTTCCCTCCCTGATTCCTCGGGCTATTTGTAGAGGGACATAATCAGGGCAGGATTAATGACTAGAGTGTGCCAATAACAGAGTAGGGTATAGCTACAGTGTTTATACACCTGATCTCTGTATCTGTACCGGGAGCGTGGCAGGGAGATGGGTATTTTATGACCTCTATCAGGTGGTGCTTTTTGATCATTGCCTCCAGGAGATGTGCATGTTTTATTGACACATCAGCCATGGAATTTGACTCCCAGAAAAAGAGGAGAGTAATATCTTTTCTATTGAAACACCATTTCATAGATTTAAAACAAGTCTTCCTAATGTACACAGATCAAAAGGGTTGGTCTGTGTTTCTCTATCTTATCCATCATTTACTTCTTTTACTTAAGCCAGACACTTAATAGTTGGTGAAGGTCATAGTCTGGGTCATGATTATAGAGTTCTATACTATATCACTGCATCGACACCTCATTCACGAACGATTACAATTTCACCCTTTGTCATTCACACATTTTGAAGTGTTCCATGTTAAGTATATTTTGCATAGTTGTTATTTGAAACTGCCTTCCATACAGGGCAGATATTTTATTGGTCTCACTCTGATAATTTGAATGCTGGCAAAATTTCCACGGGTCTAAGAGGAGTGCAATACTCAATGTTCTGCAGACCCAGGTATAAGAGAATAAAACATAATGTTCTTTAAAACCTACAATACCCATTGTCCAGCAGAACCTATAGGAGTATAAAACCTAATGTCATAGGATTCTCTTGTTGATTTTAGAAATTGCTAAATGACAATGAGGTGAAAATGACCCGAATACTGAATAATTTGTCACCATTTTATGGTACTACAATTTTTTTTATGTAAAAATCATTAAGAACACTATTTATCAGTAAATGAATCCCATTTTCGCCCCTAACGAGATTAGTCAGTCGATCTGCCATGTTAGACTGTTGGTGCCATTGCCTGTGACCTTTGACATTCTGTTTACAATGTGATGAACTGATGGTGTACTCTCTTAATCAACACTAAAATAACAGTTCTACCTTATCATTCCTCAGCACCAGTAAATTACGACATTTCAGACTTTGATCAATTTGTTTTAAACGACTTGCCCATGTAACATCGATAAGGGTTTAAAGACCCTCTTTTGTCTTCCAAATGATGCTCCAAGCAATTACAAGGGGTGTTACAGAGATGAACAAAGGTGATAGCAAACTTTTAATGCTGATACCGCTATCTTCATTTTCACGTAATTAGGAGAATTTTCTTTTTCCGTTGATAAGAGGTATTGTCAGGAGCCCAGGCAGCTCCAGTCATTGTCTGTCGAGGTTTGTTATCTGTAATGACATTGGTATATCATTTATAGCCCGTTACGCTTCACTGATGGCAACAATTAAAAATAATAAACTCCGCTGTATAAAATGGTAAACACGGATATTAAGAATTCATTGGAGTCGTATTGATCATGGGCGCCTGTGGAGCCCAAACGAGAAAGCATTTAAGATGAAGATGGAAAGGAATGTTATGAAGTATACAGATAAACTCTGTAATAGGCCCTGTTTTTAGGGAAAACAAGCTGCAGGCAATTTATTTTAATCTTTGTATCTATTGAAACAATATGACATTGATTTCGCATCAAGAAAGCAGATTTCTAGAATGCCATGAAGAAAATTGGTTAATACACATTTGCTAGCTCGTGGCTACCCGTGCAAATGATTAATAAATACAGCTAGTAGTTGTTATCGGAGATTGAATTTTTATTAGACATTTTAAACGTTTCAACTGCATGCTCAGGCAGCATTATAATTGGTGATTTTTTTTTCAGTTATTTGTTCTGTGGTGAATTCGAAAGCTTTTTGTTTGATTTTACTTCAAGGAATATTTTACATTTAAGGAATATTTTACATTTGCAATGCCTTCATCTTCGATAACTGCATGTTACCATTTGATCTGAGAGTCATATTACTATGAATTTAAACAATATGCATAAATAAATCTATAGAAAATTATAGCCAGGGATAGAAACTTCCAATTTTGACAACTCGCAATTATTTGCTAGTACTCTTAAAATGTACTCGCAATTTCCAAAGACTTCTCGCAATTTAAGACTAAAAGCTTAATGGTAAATTCTTATTTTCAGATGACACCACGTGTTTGGCTTAAATTTTTTATTCAATGCAATGATACAAAGTATAGAAAAACAACTGATAAAAATAACTGGCAATTTTTTGCGAGTTTCCAAATTCTCAACTCGCAAATTAGATATTTCAACTAGTATTTTGCGAGTTTTATATAGTGAATTTCTAACCCTCATAGCATGAAAATTAATAAAAAGAAATGACTGGGATATATTTTTAAGATGTAAAAGTAAGATGTAAATATTAAAAAATAAGAATTCAGTTTGAAAATACATGTCTTTGAGGGTATGAACTCAACTGTGACACGTCACAACAGCACACTTTTCATAGTTCATGCCATCATGTGTTTTCAAAAATGAAATTTATTTCTTAAATTTCAACCTGTAAAGTTATCAATACAAGGCAGGTGTGCTCATGTCTGGTTGTGCAGATTTTTATTTTAATGTGTTCTAATAGTGCTTTTATAAGTGCTTTTCTTTTGATTGACTCAGTCCTTGTAATCAAATGATGGATGTTGTGTAGCCAAGCAGTCGGATTGCACATGGGGAGCATTGTGGGTGTTGTCATGGGGACCCGATTTTGAGTGATATTGAGGGAAGCCTGTTTTGTTGGTGACATCTATCAGTCCTTTGATTGGATTGTCCAGAGATTCGCTGATAAAGCGGTAATGGCAGATACACGGAATTCTTGGCATTGTCTCCACGCTGTTTGCACAGTCTGTCGGGAGATGTGGGAAAAAGCGAGGAAACATTCAATCTCAATTCATAGTCTCCACTTTCAATAGCAGCATTAGTTTGTGTAATTAATTACTTTAGTATTGTAGCACAAATGACTTCAGTCACTAGTGTTTCATTACTAATTAACAAATAATGCAAAATCACACATCTGGTAGATATTCTTGGAAGCCAGAGACAATTGAAACAGAAACATGATTGGTACAGGGTGCATCCTTATGTGAAGCTCTCAAGCTCAAGAAAGACAACTCTACCACTTTACCTTTGATTTGTGCTTGCATGATTTTTGTTTTGTTTTGTTTTTGGTACATTTTTTCAATGTGTCATCACTCTTAATCATCATCATCATCATCAAAATCATCACCATCATCATCATCATCATTGATATTTTTGAAAGGCTAATAAATGATTTCATTTCATTAAGAGTGGATTTTTTCAATGCGTAGGCAATATGAATTCTGTATCCAATTAAGGTGGAATGCTACACCAGAGAAATTTGATGTCGAATTCATTATACTTCGTCAAAGAAAAGTTGTTTTAGTAGAAAGTTATTTGGAAAAAAAATTAAAACCCCTGCTGGAATCGAACCCACGATCTACGAGTTTCGTAGTCAACGTGCTAAACCTACTGAGTTACTCAGCTATAGGCATTTAAATTTGAAATGAATAGAGATATAACCCTGATAATAATATTTTCATCCATGTTTCAAAAGGAAGTCGGCCATTATAATGATGTAGAGTACTACCTTAAAACAATTATTAATAACAAACTGTGATGATTATGATGATGATTCTGTTTACTGTTTATTTTTTTCTGTTTCTGTTTGTTTTGCTCTTTGTTTAGTTTGCCTTTTTTGTTTATTAAGGTCTAACCCCTGAAGAGCATGTTGAATTAACAGCTATGGACCAAAAGGTACACATGATGTGCTCCAAAAACAACAACAAAAATCCTCGCTTCTACACGTACCGGGACGGATCGGAAGGCGAGGAATCCGAACAGAATCTCTCAGTGTCCACAAAACACGCCTCCCTCAGTGTCAATCACCAGGGCTCTCAGTGCTCAATTTCATCCAATGAAATGGACAATATGCATTCTATGCGGAATGAGGTCGTATCCAGGTTGTCAGACTCTGACCCTGACAACCAAAACCACCATGTTCATTCACCGCATGGCCAAAATAAATTCCATCATTCAGGTAAAAAAAAAATCAGTAATCATTTAGGTTCACATTGAAGAACACATGTTTTTATCAAACATATTCTCTTTGAAGTTGTCAGAGAATGAACTTTTCTTTTAAGTTTTAAAAAGGGCAAGTTTATCTAGATTTCAACTAAATGTCAGGCATACAAACGGATGCAATTGGCTCAGTTGGATAGGAAGTGTTCAGTATTGGGTTTTATGTAGTTTGATAAAGCTGGCAGGTTTTATAGAGTGTGTGAGGACAAAGGTTCTGGAGCCCTTTGAGTGCTGCTATGAGTTGGGTCAGAAGTAGTTAAAAATTTGCATGACATTCGGTCATCATTTTCCTTGTGCCTGTTTTAAAAACATGGAACGGGAAATGCCAGTTTAAGCCCTACTCTCTAACTATTAGTTTAAGTTGCCCATTTTAGTGAAAGGCTGTCGCTAGGAGAAATTACTTCAGTCATGCAAGGACCAGTGTATGGGGTGAGAAGAGCATTCCATTTTACCAAAGTGGCTCACTCATATAAAGGAAAAACACGGCCAGGAACAATATAGCTCAGGGGTGAAGGGTAATTTTTGTTAAGAATCCCAAACAGTTTATAATTTCATTGATACACATCTGTAACTATGAATCCTTTATTATATATATTGACATGTGGGGTGATTGATGAGGTGAGAATATGATGGAAAATACCCACAGAGGAAACCCGCGTCGCCATTTCTGGCAGAGCTGTCGTGATGGATTGGTGCTATCTGAAAGTGGCTGTCAGAAGTTGAACAGTCCAGACTCTCTGACCAATCATAAAGTGGGATTAGTAGACTTCAGAGTTGGCAGCCAATCAGACATAAGTATTGCTTTATGTCACGCATGACAACCAATCATTTACACTTATATTAATGGGGTTTGATAATCACAGTCTTGGTGTGTTGTCTTGCTTACTGTTGCGAATTTGACAAATAATCACTATATATAATACATGTACTTTACTTTCGACAAACATAGATAAGCTGCAAAAGTGCACATATAACAATAGGGTAGATGTAGAATAACAATCAAGAATGTTTTCAGCAATGATAAGGTTAATGTTTTGTTAGGAGTTAGAACTGCCAGCCTTATTTTTTTTTTTTTACGTTTAGAAAGGGGGGATGGGGAAATACAAATTTTCTAATTTTTCCCCTACCCGCCAGTACAGTTAAACAAAAATCAAAGTGAGAATTCCTCCATGAAAAATTTGTAAAATCATTATTTTGACTGACCAACCCATTTTTTTTTGGCCCAGAATCTTTGATTCGGAGGGATATAATATTTGACCTGTCCGTCTCTCAGTTTGTCTGTTTATCTGTTTGTCCGTAGGAAAAACATTTAACATTGGCCATAACTTTTGAATGGTAAGCAATTATAGTGATCGAGGGTTTTTATATTTTACATGTGTATTTCCTAAATTATGACAAGCCACTTCCCCTGGCATGTGGAATCTGGGGGCATCAGTGTTTGACAATATCACATCTTGTTTTATATTAGAATTCCATAAACCAAGTACATGTATTAATAAAAAAGATTGCCTGGATAGTAGTATTCTGATTAATAACTGATCTATGATATAAGAAATCACAAAGCAGTTCAGATTAACTATCAAAATGGTAAAATTGGTCTTGCATGATGTAGGTACATGCAAATAGAGTCTGGGAATTTAGTCTAGGTTTTGTATGTTATATTGATTAGGGGTAAACAGACATGTTGATTACCATAAATAAGAAGAAAATGTCAGCTTTCCTTGAGCAGCAGCCATTTCTAACAACTCATTTCTTTGTTTGCACTACAAGGCAAATTGGAGAAGTTATTTTTGTGTCTCATGGGGCCAAGTATGAAGGAACATTCATCAAATATTGCAAATAGGGGAGCCATCTTGGCAACAAAAAAGAAATTACTGTAGGTCTGATGGAGTGAGAATTGAGTGTTCAGGGATGTCCATTCTGATCGGACGAAGCAGAAGACCAGTACTCGGAACTTTGTCTGCTGGACCAGTCGATGTCTGTCTGGCCGCTTTCTTGCTTTTGTCAATGTTTTTCAATCTTGATTGAAGTCAAAACTTACAGCCATACAGAGAGCTGTCCATATTCAAAGATATCAAGCCGTTGACTGATGGGATACATTGTCCAGAAGACTTCTGATTGGTTGTCTAGGGGTGATGGAATAAATTGATCTGGGATAGTGGAATTTGGGACCTTTCACTCGATTTTGTTATTGACCCTAATTTCTGGTATCAGAACAGACATTATCAGCACTGATGAAGAAAGTATTTTCATCCACCAATTTGTTGCATGGTGATAGTTTTGACAATCTGGACATGTTACTTTCCAGGTTCCATGGTCAGTCAGTGTTGAGGAATATCGCAGATTTTAATCATTGTTGAGGAATATCGCAGATTTTAATTTTCTCCTCTAACTACAAAGAAATATTATTTCCACTTTGATAAGTTTTCAACTTTCAGAATTATATTTTTCTTATTTTTAGAAAGAATTTTTTTTTCATTTGAAAATTCACTTTCAAAATTTACAGTATACAATTGGTAAGTTTTTCTAAACATTTACATTAGAATAAGTTTGGTTTATTTTCCTCTTTTCAGCTACAGCACCAGGGGGTCTACCACCCTGCTTCAACCCCCCTCCCCCACCCCCACCCATAGAAGACATTCCGCATCAGACATCGGTGCCACAGAGACTCAACAGATGTATGGGGCCCTCGTATCGGGGGAATTTCCCCGAAGTGGACGCGTGTCATTGTCGCAGTCATTTTGTGGACAGTAACTCCGCATTACTACACAATCACCACAACGTCAGGGGACATTACTCCGACAATGAGAACCCCTATCACAGGGGAGGACACTCTTGCTCAGACAGTGAACACTATCATCAAGTGAGACCGTGTGTGTATTCTGGGGAGGAGAGTGATTTTGAACCACATTATTTGGAGCAGACGTCGTCCGGCAATGTCTTCATTCCTGGTAAGCAGAGCCTCGGTAACATCGCTCGTTGTCTTGCGTGCGATGCGTACGATTGTAGATTGAGGTTTTCATTTTCTTTGCCAATAAAGTACTTTTTTGTGAACAGGAAAACTTGAATTTAAAAAATCAAGAGTCAACATTACATATATAACTTTCTTCAACTCAAACTAAGAAAATAAGTTAATTTGCTGAGGATAATTCTCGAAACAAAAATTTCAATCAACTCGCACAAAAATTTCCATTCTTTGATGTAAATTTATTTATATTCATAAAGAAATGATTTAATGGGTTAAATAATGTACAAGACAGTTGCTTTGCTGTAGAGTATAAATGTTGTATAAATTTCTTTATTTCAGATGGACAACCTCAGTTGTATAATATAAATGTTTTATAAATTTCTTGATTTCAGATGGACAACCTCGGTTTCCACGCACAGTGCCAAGGTCGGGGTCGGTGCCGATGTCGCGGTCAGGTGAACTAGTCAGTCCACAACCAATCCGGCCGCAGTGTTCTAATACAGTCCCTAATCACTTCATGAATGGAGACCACACCTCCGAGAGGTAGGAAAATTACGTTACTGCCCATATCTCACGGAGTTGCCACCCAAATCTCCAAGAGTTACCACCTGCATCTCCCAGTTACTGCCCACATTTCCTGTAGTTATTGCCTACGTCTGTAGTTATACTGCCCATACTGTAAAACGAGAATATTTGGCGCAAACATATTTTAGCGCAATCAGCAATGAAATCCTTTTGGCGCAAACTTAATTTAGCGCAATGATACCACTTGGTCAATGATTTAATGTCAATAAAAACATTTTTGCGCACAATTTGATTTAGCGCAATCGTATGTCTGCGCGAATGGCGCTAAAATAAATAGTGCGCTTAATATTCTTGTTTTACAGTATCTTCTGTAGTTTGGTTGACTGATAGGTCTCATTTTTAGTATGCCAGTCTACATATATTCATGATATTTTTTTTCGTGAATGGCACACACACATATTCATTAGACTTTATTTGATGATTGAGATCAGATGTAACGAGTCTCTACCTATCGTGGGATAATGTTTCGCTTCTAGTTAGATCCCTGAATACATTTTTTTTAACTTTACCATACAACAATACATGAATTAGTTTTAATTAAATTCTACTTAGAACAAGGTGCCATTCTCCCTCCTTTACAGACTATCGGTATCCGATATGACAGGATAGGCTCTCAGCATGGTTAATGGCCGCTGATTCAGAAAGTACTTGCTAATGTAGACAAACATACTGTATGCAGGGTGATTTTTGGTCCTAATTTTTATTTCAGCCTTCTGGTCTTGGAAATGGTTTTACTTTGTTTAAAATTTGCCCAGAACAGTTGTTGTGTAAAGAGGGATAAGTTTGTCCAGTCTTAAGGTGGCTCTTCATCACTATACATCTGGGAAAAGTTTCTCAAAACTACATGAAATGATTTAATCATGAAAGATATGATGATATATGATAAGTATACATGCAAAAAAGGTTATATATGATTGAAGATGATATACAATAATGTTGATCAAAGCAAACAATTTGACAAAGATTTAAATCGCCATCTTGTGATGTTGTGTCATAAAGAGTAAAAACCTTGGTGTAGTGGGCTACCTTAAATTGAAGGTGAAAGCAATGAAAATGAAATGGGGGTGGATATTTCTCTGTATACAGCAGTAATTAGTTTTGGTAATCAACATGTAATTGATGTTCATACCCTCATGTATATTCAAAATTGAAATTCCAAAAATTTACATTTTACTTTCACATAATTCCCAGCCTTTAAAATAGACGTATTATTTTTATCAAGATTCATACGCACATCTAATGCATTCATGGGAAAATGGCTGTCATTTTAACTGGGTAAGGTATATCAAAGGTAAAAACCATTGTAAATGTAGATATGTAATCAAACAATTGACTAAGTCAAACAGTAATTCAAAATCCTCTTCTGTGGGAATCAGTGAAGAGCCAAGTTTTCCATTTTAAGCCTAACAAATGTAAAAGACATCACAATTATGAATTATAGCTAATTATTAATATTTCTACAAGTTTATGAGTTGCCTCATCCTGGGGGATTATTGTCGTTGACTGCAATTGATGAAAAAATTACAAATGTCACAGCTACAAATCAGAAAAATACAAAGGCCGACGTGGGGAAATAAAAAAATGTTCTCGCACCATAAGATGGTAGACAAGGGACGTAATTTATGGCGACGTGTTGATACGTGTATAACGTTTTGACTCCTGATATTTTACAGATGAAGGAAATGGCTAATTTATGGTTTTAGCATTTTGATTAGTTAAAAGTTTTGATGAATATTAATGAGGGAGGAGTAGTCCCAGGGAGGAGATATGATTTTGCGAGGAGTAGTTTGGGAATGGTGCTGATACCTTTTCAATTGGGGGAAAAATAGTGTCAACAAGCACAAGAAATTTTCTGTCATGTGAACACTGAACAAATGCATTTCTTTTGAAATTGACAATTGAATAATCAGTATATAAAAGAATAATAAAAGTAGTGTTCATTGTTTACAATTTTACAAATGAGACATTTTTATAGACTTTTATCTTCTATGTTAAAGGAAGTAAAGAAATTGGTCTACTCGTACAACATTTCATACAAATCGAATTACAAGCCTTGAATTATGAAGATGTGGCATTTTGTTAGTGGACATTTTTTAGTCTTAAAATTGGGAAAATCGATAGTGTTTGGCATTGGGATAGTGTTTGGCATTGGGAATGGTACTGTTTATTTTATTACCAGTTAGATAAGGAGGGGGGGGGGATCACTGTCAAATGATTGAAACATTGCATATTTGTAATAATTTTTTATATTTGTGAAGTAACAATGAAAGGAATTATGAATATAACAAAGTTTTTTTTTTTGCATATCCTGTGAATCTTGGTTATAGCTGGGCTCCACAATAGGCAGTATATGTACATGCTTTTTTCTGTCTGTTAATTTTGTACACACATTTTTGGACTCTTTTAGTCATCCCTACAGCTATATTGAATTGAGAATTATCAGTTCAAGTTTGAGTTTGTGATATCTTAACCTATTTTTGAAAGAGTTATGTACCTTGATTTTAGCAATTTGTGATATATGATATTTTTCTGGACATTTGTTTGGCTATCTATGTTGGCTATCCATGAAAAGTTTGTACATAAACTTATATCATTAGGCTACAGATCAAGTAGAATTACTGGAATAGAGTCACACTTATATATATGCTTTACACTGAATTTAAAGAATTTTAACCAGAGAAGTGGGTTTTTAAAAAAGAATGTCATTTTATTTCGAAAATTACAATCCTTTCCTTAACAGAAAATATGATGACTGGCATAAATTCTGTGCATCTTAGAAATGCGTGCCGACAATCATGTTCTTAAATCTTAATCCGACAGAACGGTTGTCTTTGATGCTAACCAGTGAATAATAGGGCATAAAACGGAATAAAGTGCTTCATTAAAATAGGAGATTAGCACTGACAACAAATGTGGGGACTGGAGAGAAATGCATTCTATGCACAACAGAAAGAGGTGGGTTGTTGCAGTCTAGATAATTCAATTTCTCCAAACGTTTTGTTTGATATTTCCATTTCTATTAAGTTGGCTCTCTCCGGCTGACGTTTCGTGATCATGCTATATATATCAGAGAGATGGCTGCGATATAATGGGATTACCCCTGCCACTTATGAACATAATTCACTGGTATGTGTCAACTGGCAGAGCAGGGGGAGACCAAATTCTTCCCCCAAAATAAATTATGACAGGACGGAGAAATAGTAGGAGAAATAGTAAAAGTTAGGCCCGATATGCGATACTGCCCTGGGTAAAGCTGGCTTGCTGCTGAGTCTAATCCTATCTGTCTCTTGCCACCTTCAGATATTCAAATCGGGGGTAGAGTTTCCGTAAACACATAGTAACAAAATGTAGGCGGGAATGACTTTTATTGAATTAGTTTGCCTAAAAGGGATTGCTCGAAACGGGGGAATGTTCGTAGTTTTCAATTTCAGGAAATAGGCATTCTGGGATGGAGGAAAATGTAGGCATAAAAGCTTTAACTATTTAACGAGAACGAAATAAACACCTGGACTACCTTTTCTCTGAATTTGGAATGGTCGGAATGGATCGCGGATTCTTCGTTAATCCGTCTTCATTTACTTCTTTCTTTAATCATTCAGCAGCTATCCATTTTCAGCAGTTTAAAATTTGATTCTGAATTCCCATCTGAATCAAAATTCCGCAGTTTGGAAAACTTGCGCGGGAAGGAAAAGTCATTCCGTTGACCCCTCGGATAATTCTGAGGTTCTACAGATGGTGCTCGGTGGATTGCAATGTTATAGATTCATTTTACGAAGCGAACCAAAGTTCAGACTAGGGGTATACAAATTTCAGTATTATTCAAGGAATTGTCACACTAAATTGCCCACTTTTGATTTGTACCACACAATATTGGGGTTCCATTCTTTACAGAAATGGTAGAAACTGTCAGTCGATTTTTCTTGTATTTAATTTCAGACCTAGATTTATTCATGGCTTTTTGGTTCTGACAGAAAACTATGAACAAAGAGTGTCCAATTTGAGGGGATTAATGGCTCCAGAAGAGATGTTATGTAAATAAGGGATAGAGAAGCACCATTAGAAATCACAGCGATCCCAAGTAATCCTTCAAACATTCAATTCATTCTCTCTCAAAGACATTTATTTTTTGTTGGTAGTTTTCTATTTCCCTTGTAATATGGTCGTGTTATTGATGCGGTACCAGAAATGGCCATCATTGAGTGCTATAAATGGTCAAATGTTTTCTTTGTGGTGTTGTGCATGCAGTTAAAACCATTCTGCTGTCAGGCATTTCATTGGAATGTACAGGAAAATCAATTAACATTGTTACGTTAATGTCCCCCTACATTTGCATGTATTATATAGGCTAAATTTCTGTCTCGCTTTTTTTTTTTGCCTCTTAACAAACATTCTGCATAGCATTGTATCACGACACATGGCCGAATGCTTTTACAGCCGAGCTGTTTTTGCTGGTGTGTTGAGAGAGTTGTCAATAGAAAGCTTGTCTATGTAACTCGCGATTGATTCTGAGCATCTGGAAGCATAAGAATCGTCTCCGCTCACTTCTGCGAAGGCATAGGCAGAAATTTGAAAAATTGATTATATTTCATTGAAATAGGTACATAACTCTTCATTAAGTACCATTAACAGACAAAAGGGGGCAGCACTATTTACAAAGAACGGACACAAAAACACGGAA
Organism: Ostrea lurida; assembly: GCA_903981925.1. Classification (NCBI taxonomy): domain Eukaryota; kingdom Metazoa; phylum Mollusca; class Bivalvia; order Ostreida; family Ostreidae; genus Ostrea; species Ostrea lurida. The sequence goes on along the minus strand of CAJDSM010025284.1, from coordinate 3,312 downwards.
TTGCTTACCGAACAATTAAGTGGAAATTTCAAGTCATGCAATGCATGCCTCAAATTGGATGGTTTAATGGAAGAGATATAACTAGTGACAACAATTCTCAGCTACAGCACAATCAAGCTTTTACTGTAATTACTGTTTTCAAATGGTTTTTCACAGTCGGAACAATTGACGATGATGTCACAGATGCAGTTGTCGGAAGAGCATGCACATGAAACAAAATCATATTGGTAATTCCGACCAGGAAAAAACGAAAACTGTGAAAGATGCTTCTATACAATTAACTGCTTTTTGATATCTGCAGCGGGCATTTTGTCGTGAAAAAAAAAGGTGTGATGCATGATTTGCATACAAAATAGTTTTGATCCGAAGCATCTCTAAAATCATTTAATGAAGGAAGGAATAGATGTGAAATTTCCAACAGAGTGTTTATTTTGAGTGACAAGTTTTTACTCTGGAGAATCTAATGCTGATAAGCTTTCACAATTTGGTCACCTCGGAGAGATTGAATCGTTTGTTTCTGATGGTTGACGCTTGACAGGGAGAGTCCACAATACCAGATACAAATCTCGGACTTTGATTAATCGAGGGCCCACTGAATTTACTTATCTGGACATTTACATTACAGGCAGGCTTTTCTCCCGCACAACTGTGGTTACCCCAGCAATATGACTTCACCGCCCCGATCTCACGACTGTGGCTACACCAAATTTAGCAATACCCCCCATTACATGAAGCAGAAACTGCGGAGATGGAGTTGGAAATGGGCGGCCTTATTTCTAGTCATTATTTGTGTCGGCCTTCTGGCAGCAACTACGTATTTTGCAGGTATGTAATACGATTTTCTGGATTTTCACTCCTTCTTAGAAAATCAAATTTTGGAAGAAAAAATACTGTGAAATTATCACTGTTCATGGGGGACCAATGCTCATGGATTTTGTGGGTCATTCTTACCCACGAATTTACATCCTCAAAAACATGTTTTATTTTCCTTTTAATCTTTATAAATAGTATGCCGTTCACATTATTTATCATTGACATGGACCCATGAAATTATGTCCCCACGAACCAGCAAAATTTTGGTTATCCACGAACATTGGTCCCCACAAATGAAAATGATTCCACAGTACTTGGGAAAAAAATTGAGTTTTGCTTCTCTATTTCTTAATTTCTAGAGATTAACACTACAGTACATTTAGTTACGTAATAAAATATGTTTAAATTATAGTTGACAGTCATATTTCTTCATTTGCAAAAATCTTGTGTCAACATTCCCCTGCAGAAATTTCAGGTCCGGTAAAATAGATATAAAACAGTCCGGAGTGATGTCGAACAATATGACTATAAAATCACAAATTTTCAAGACGCAAAATTAAACACAGATTTAAATCCTCGGTGAAAAGGAGACTACCATTATATATGTGTACACAATGAACACGAATTCATGCAGTTTGGCTGCGGGGAAAATCTTACAATCAAGCTTGAGTCATCTTACATGAAAACTTGTGATTTTCTTGATATTTTTAGCAGAAAGTACACGTTAACAGAAATGTTGTAAGACATATTTGATTGTTACTTATAAAGTATCTGATTTAAAAGTACATTATTTTCAACGATTGTGAAAGGTATGAAAAAGATTGCCTCTTTAGTTTGCAATAAAATCAAACTTTTATTATGTGTCTTTTTAAAGGAATTTTGTCACCAAAAATTGAATTTGATGAAAATTGTTCCACATCATCTATAATATCAGTGATATCACCAGTATATAATATTGTGACTGTGGTGAATAAATAATTAGCATCTTGCAAGACAATTTACAATTTTTCTGTATACATTTCTGTACATTTGATGCGGTTATCTAACATAGTTTTATTAGGTTTCTCTTAATTTTGAACAAAATAAATGCTTTTATTATTTATCAATCGATCTATACATTCCTATGTCATTGACAGATTTTGAGGAAAAAAAAGGTTGCCATCCCTTTTATAGCTAATGCCTCTTTAATACTGTGTCTGAGGATTTATTATGTTGGATTTTATAGGGAATATATGCAGTGGTAAATTTCATCTTCAACTAAAAGTATATGGTCCAAAAAGATTTTTCAAAAAAAAGTTGTTTGATTTAGAAATGTGTTGTATTAAATGATTGTGTACAATATGAGCAAAAGCATCCGTTCAGCTTTTGAAGAAACTTCACTTAAATCACATAGCCGTTTTATTCTCACCCCCCCCCCCCCCCCCCCACACACACACCACACACTTTCCTCATAACTTTGCAGGGAAAGAAGGTACATTATATATAAAGATACAGTAAAACACAGTTTTAGCAAACCTCTGGGGCCTGCGAAAAACATAATCAAAAACATTATCATCAAACTATATTATACAGTAAAAGACAGTTATAGCAAACCTCCAGGGTCAGTCAACAAAGAGTTCATTATAAACCAACTTCATTATAACTGTAAAACCACAGTTATGGCAAACCTCCAGGTCAGTCAAAAGAGTTCATTATAAAACCAAACTTCATTATACAACAGTAAAGAACACAGTTATGGCAAACCTCCCGGGAGTGAACTTTGAACTTCCAGGGGCCAGCAAAACAGTTAATTATGAGCAAATTTCGTTATACAGAAAAACACAGTTTATAGCAAACCTCCAGGGTTGGTCAAAAAGAGTTCATTATAACCAAACTTCATTATACAGTAAAACACAGTTATAGCAAACCTCCAGGGTCAGTCAAAAGAGTTCATTATATCAACTTCATTATACAGTAAAACACAGTTATAGGCAAACCTCCAGAGCCAGCAAACAGACCATTATAAGCCATACTTCATTATACAGTAAAACACAGTTATAGCAAATCTCCAGGACCAGCAAAACAGTTCACTATAGCCAAGACTTCGTTATACAAGTAAAACAAGTTATAGCAAACCTCCAGGACCAGCAAAAACAGTTTATTATAGCCAGACTTCATTATACAGTAAAACACAGTTATAGCAAACCTCCAGGACCAGCAAAAACAGTTCACTATAGCCAGACTTCGTTATACAGTAAAACACAGTTTTAACAAACTCCAGGACCAGCAAAAACTGTTCGTTATAACCAAACTCCATTATACAGTAAACACAGTTATAGAAACCTCCAGGGTCAGTCAAAAAGAGTTCATTATAACAAACTTCATTATACAGTAAAACACAGTTATAGCAAACCTCCAGGGTCAGTCAAAAAGAGTTCACTATAATCAACTTCATTAT
>CAJDSM010025281.1:0-28100 GCA_903981925.1 Ostrea lurida | reverse complement strand
TCACACTCCAAATAAAGAAATCAATGTCACAATTCAGCTAAAGAAATCAACGTCACAACCCAACTAAACAAACCAATGCCACACTTTAACTAAACAAATCAATGTCACACTCCAAGTAAGCAGAATAATTCACACTCAAATAAACAATCAATGTCACCTCCGACTAAAAATTAATGTCACCACTCCTAACTATACAAATCAACGTCACATCCAAATAAAGAAATTCATTCACACTTCACCTAAAAAATCAACTCCACTCCAACTAACAAACAATGCCACATCTAACCTAAACAAATCAATGTCACACTCCAACTAAGCAAATCATTGTCACACTCAAATAAAAAATCAATGTCACACTCCGACTAAAAAATCAGTCCACACTCCAACTAAACAATCAGAACGCCACACTCAACCTACAATCATGTCACATCCAACTAACAACAATCAACTCACACTCCAACTATCAAGAATCCATGTCCACTCACACTAAACAAATCAACGTTCACACTCCAACTAAACAAACAATGTCACATCCAACTAAAGAAATCCATGTCACACTCCATAAAGAAATCAATGTCACACTTCTAACTAAAAAACAATGTCACACTGTAACTAAAGAATAATGCCCACTCTAACTAAAGACCAATTGTACCTCTCAAAATCAACGTACACTTCCACTAAACAAACAATGTCATATCTACTAAGAATCATCAATGTCACCTCCAACTAAACCATCAATGTCACACTCCAAGCTAAAACATATCAAGTCACACTCCAACTAACTAATCATTGTCACACTCAACTAAATATCAATGTCACACTCCAACTTAAACCAAATCTATGTCCACACTCCACTAAACAATCAGCGTCACACTCACTATACATAATCAATGCCACTCTAACTTAAACAATCACGTACACTTCCACTAAGAATATGTCCACATCCAACAAAACATCAATGTCACCTTAACTAACAAATCAATGTACACTCAACTTAAACAATCAATGTCCACCCAACTATAACCAATCAATGTCACCTCCTAATAAACAAATCATAGTCACACTCCAACTAAAGAAAATCAATGTCACACTCCAACTAAACTTATGCACACTCCAAACTAAACAATCCTGTAACTTCTACTAAAGAAATCATGTCACACTCCACAAACAACCATGTACACTCCAATAAACATATCAACGTCACACTCCAGAACGCAAATCACATGCACACTTAACTAAAGAATCAGTCCTCCAATAAACAACCAATGCCACAACTCTAAATAAACAATCAATCACACTCCAACTAAACAAATCAAGGTAACAATCCAACTACAGATATAAATGTACATATTTGGGAAATATATCACGATATTCTTTGCAATGCAGATTCGGGATAAATATCAGAATTATATTAGTGATATAAATTTGGAACTTACCAGAATAACCCCGATGCGGGCAGTGGCATACTGAGTGAGGACCCATTCTAATGAGTTTGGTCCCCAGATTCCCACGCGGTCTCCTTTCTTCACTCCTAGGGACAACAAGCCCGCTGCCAGCTGGTCCGCCTGGGATAATTAAACAAGCAGCACAATTAACGGCTGGATTTGTTCTGACTGAGAGAATGTCTATTTTAGCAGCAATGCATCTCTTTACTAGTGGGTATAATTATAATGTATGTGATGTAATTTTAAACTTTTCATTCTAAATTACTCTATAAATATCTTTTCGACTGATCCAGGTAAAGCGCATTGATGCTAAAGTTTTATCATCAAAAATTTCGGTGATACCTGGATCAGCTGAAAAAAATATAAGAGTCATTTCTTGTCATTTAATTTTCAATATATTAACCAGTTCTCGAGTACTAAATAAAAATGTTCAATCTAGCACTTTAATTTGTAGATTATTTCTGTGACCAGTTTGACTCTAAATAACCTTAGATAGGCTGTAAATATCGCGCAAAGAACGCACTGTCAGATGATGACGTGAACCACATGGTCCTCTAAAATAGAAAATAATTAATGTCTGGGACACAATTATTTGCCAACCATTGCATCGCAAAATCAACTCGATTCCAATAAGCGCAGTATTTGAGATAACAGTTTCGATATGATTGGGACCCATCGCTATAATAAGACGCAAAGAATTCACCGACTTCTTATTTTTAGAACAGTGTACTTAATTTGAATGTATCGTGTTATCGATAATTATCATGTCGTTTGCGTAAACGGATATATCTGTAAAATTTTAGTATGCCTGTAAACCCGACAGCGCTTTTAGAGTATTTTTTAAGATAATAGGCGCTTATAGAACGGATAAGTGTCCCAGGTGTTATAAAATTTCGATTGGATATATAATTCGCGCGGGCACGTCTAAAAGTGGAGATCTATTCGTACGCCGTCTGCGCCACGAAAACATGATGAATTACACATATTATAACATTATGTTTTGTATGAGTAAGCTGGATAATGATACTTAAATCATATGGAGGATAGTTATCAGAATCTTTTTCATATTTCTTACAAGAGATATAGGTTATATGGTATAAAGGAATGTGAGTGCTATCAATATATACTAATATTTGACAAACTACGCATACAACCATAGCCGCGCTATAAAAAGTATTATAACAAAAGAAAATAAATTTTTTACTATGTTAAAAATTTATTTATGTATGTTTAAACTCGATATGTTTATAAAAAATCATGTTATTTTTATATCTTAAAGAATAATACTCTTGAGTAAGTGTATGTTAGCAGCTTTTAATCACTGAATGATTATTGGTCGGAGTACTAGAATTGCGAATCATCCAATCCAACGCTGCAAAGCAGTTTAACTGGGATTCGTATGACTATCCTTTGTTGGTGTCGGGCATTATTATAGTATGGCGTAAGATCTGTGTTGCACAGATGGGGTGTTAAAGTTTAGCGGCAGAATCATGCGCACTATCATCTCGAGGAAACTAGATAATAGTCTAGGACACAAACTTGAGCGCATCCCCCAAGTCATACTAAGAAATTGCATAACCATTCTTCTCTATCAAGTGGCATAACTCACTCACACGAGGGTGAATCGAAAGGAATGAATAGTAATGAATGAAATCGCAGGCAAATAATACAAAAATAAATATCTACTCAAATCACATCATAACTAGCCGATAACTATATTCATGTAACGGGGTACACCGTTTATGTAACGATGTTTCCCTCATACCACTTCCTCCAAACGTGTATGTTTCAGTTTAAAGAGCATAGCAAAGCTACTATTCTTAACAGCTTTTCATATACTTCTTGGCCACCGTTTTGGGAATCCATTAATATACGTAAAGATTACATTTTTCATTTTATTTCGTTGATAGATGACAGCTGATACCAAAAACGTTAAATACAAAACTTAAGCCAAAATTGCTTCAATAGTCCATACATTTGAAATCGGTATTGATCAAGTCTTCAGTTTCTGCATTCATGGTCTTCATTTTTTCTTTTTTAGTAATTCACATATTTTCCTGTTGAGGAGGGATCGAGGTAAATTATTCGCGTCATAGAGGAAATTAAATATCAACATACCTTAACCTTTGACTCTACTCTTTCAGTTCCCTTATATTTTGTGTTATAGGGCTGGCCCATATAACAACGTTGATAATCCAGGTCGAACATAGACGTCTTGTAATTCTGTATAGTCTTATGGACAAATCTTATTACTTTATAAGCTTAATGTATATAACTAGGAATATAATACTTTTTTGATTAGCATATTTTCATTAACATTTAGTTACAAATAAACACTAATACGTTAATTGTAAATTTCGTGATATGTATTGAAAACATTTTTTTAATATGATGGTCTCATAATGCTTATATTGTCTTATTACCTCTGAAAAAGATACTGCTTCGCCTAAAACGTGCTAGATGGGGATAGTCACGATAAAGCAAGGTACGCAAATATTGGGTCCGGAAAAAATTGAGCAGAATACGACGTTTTGTTATTTAGTAGTATCAACAATCTTTTCCCTCGGCAATACGTAAAGATCCTTTCTTAATCTTTACAATTGGTGGATATACACAGATATATTTTGTAACATTAGAGCACATTATCTCTACAAAATGTTTTTCACGTTTTTAAAAGAGATTACGATAGTCGAGGGTTATATACACGCTTTCAAATAACTCTTTGGCGCCCTTGAAGAGGGAGCTTATTAACGTAATCAATTTTTCTTCATAGATCGTTGATAAAGATCAATAGTTGGTGTTCAGTTGTGGCTACACCCCTAAACTCGTCTTAACAAAGGATCAAGCAACTTTGCTTTTCAATAATGGCTATTCAGGTAGACACATATCTTCTTTTTTTTAGTTTGGAGGGATTATTTAGGAAAATTATACTGTTTGCGGAACGCCCTCTCAGCCATTAAGTTTGAAGGGCTGGCTCTCCTAAAACTCTCGATATGAGTTCGCATACGGCCTTAGTAATTACCGGTACACTTTAGTTCTAATGTTATGTACCAAACAAAAATATTTCTGTATGACAAAGATAATTGGACGAGAAAATGTTTGTGGCAAAAAAAGCAGTGTAATAATGTTTGACGTTTTTTTTCCAGGGTCCATGGGCGCTTTGATACGTGTTTTCTCGCAACGCTGGAATTAAATGTTGATTACCTCCTCCTTGTGCACAATTATGAAAATCTCCGTTCTACAAATCAAACCTAGAAAATTGGAAGGTGAATCTCCATAAACAGTTTCTTTTTCCGAACGAAACCACCTAACCTGTGACGAAAAATGACTAGAGACCTTCTCACGTTTTTACAACAGTCATTAATTTCTAGCGAATAAATTCAACGCAATAATTTCACAAAATAAGCAATATATTGACGTAATATTTGAGCGTCTCTCGAAAAACAAGAAAAGCTCCGTATAAAATCAAGTAATATCTATCATCCTGTTCTATGGGCTTATGAAAATTGTGATCCGAAAAATGCCTATGGACTGCTAACACGCAATATTCGTATCGATAATTCGCCCGTGCTAAACCAAAAGATTATGTAAGAAGATAAATGATAATGAAGAATAATAATCAAAATAATAGCATAAAAAATCTTAAGAATAACAATAAGGTCTTCCTTGGATACGGATAGTACCCGTTAATAAATAATAGAACAGAGAAAAGCAATATGATTCGCTAAAACTTTAGTTTGGAGGAACATAATATTACAAAGCCTAGGCTTTCATACACTATCAAACAATGTGACTTCGCGGCTTGCTAGGATCACAATGAGATAAAAAAAAACCTCGAACTTAAGGTGACATGAATAAATGCGTGCTTGAAAGTTGGCGAGGATGGGAGATTAATATTACACATCGGGAGTGGGCCAATACGTCATATACTCAAAATGTTTTCTCTTTTATCTCCTTCAATTTTTATAATAATGCTATTGCTTTTTTCCAAGGCTGAACAAAAAAAAAAAAAAAAACCAAACTGAATTACGATTTCTGAGCTCGGCAATTCTTGAAATTCCTTCCCCTTTCTGCAGATGAGGCATATGGTTGGTGTTAAATAATCATGCCGTATTTTCAAGTGAGATTTCAAATAGAATGAGACTCTTCTCTTCTCTCTCTCTCTCTCTCTCCACTCACTCACGCTCCCCTCCTTGATTCCCTTAGGACCTCTCTTCCGGGCGGCAATCACTATACCTTCTTCATCGTCTGTCTCGGGGTGCCTCCTCGTGCAAGTGCGGTCTTCTCTCTCTCCTCGTTTTTTTATCTCTCGGTCGGTCTCTTTGCTGCTCTTCTCATACAGACGCTTTAGCTACACTACCCCCTGTTGTAGACGGGTCTCGGTCTGCCACCTTGCTATTAAAGTTTAGTTAATATAAAATTTGGAAGGTTTGCTAGACCAAATCTTATCAAAGTGTATGGTACCCTTCACCGCACAAAATCAATCAATGCCCGTTCGTCGATTTCTGGTCCCCTTTTAGTTGGTTTCTAAGTATATGCTTTAACCAATAAGTGGGATTCTGGAAATTCTATTCTTATACTTTTACCCATCTCATTATAAAACCAATATTTATGCATTAGTTTAATTTATGAAAATAACGGAAGAATTATGTACGGAAATGAAGATTATTTACGTATAATGAAAATATAATTTTGGTGTGTGTCTGATGTTGTATCATTATTTTCAAAAAACTATAACTAATTCATGAACATTTTTGAAATAGTGTATAAATTCCGAAGGTTATCTTTCAAATTTTGTAGGGTTGTAGGACCTCTTGTATAATATTAAGGTGTATAATAATTAGATGCTTTGTTTGTTATATTCAATTTATCATTATTTTACAAATGCACTTATTTTCATAAGACGCTCTATATATTCTTATTTCGCGCCACCCTTGTTAGTTACTAACTTCATTCTATAGTGTGGATGTTATGGTGGTGGAGTGTGTTACGGTGATTGGGGTTGTGCGTGTGTGTGTGCTTGTAGGTAGTGTGTGTCGTAGGTGTGTGTGTGTGTTCTGTGTGTGTTGTGTGTGTGTTGTGTTGATGTGTTGTTATTTGATTTTTAATTTTCAAACATGATAGATGCTGGTAACCCTTTATCTATTGGTTTAAAAAAAGATGAGATTATATCGAAAAATACTTATATCTTTTCTACAATTCTTCACACAAGTTCATAATGCAGGATTTTAACTTATCCCAGGGCTGCTTGTGGTTTATAATGATTATCGAAAAAACAGCACTATGCAATCATAGTACAGACAATAAATAAACCAAATCACTCCTCCATCCAAATACAACGCAAAACACATCCAGACCGACTTAACTTATCTATACCTCTTATATCATCTCCTACAATAAAGATATTTTGTGTACATATATTCATATCCTTAATTAATGCATAACTTGGAAAAGACCAGATAGCGAGGTATACCTTTAGATTGCACAACCCTTTTCCATTTAATGTTTTAAACAATAAAGGCAAGTCATCTGGAAGATCATGGAGCAGAGGAGGAGAGAGAGAGAGGAGAGAAGAGAGAGAGAAGAGAGAGAGAGAGAGAGAGAGGATGAGAGGAGAAGAGATGAGAGAGGAGAGAGAGTCTCATCTATTGAGAAGTTCCTTATGAAAAATAGCGGCATTGTTGATTAATAACTACACTATGCCTGGATATGTCAGAAAGGGATATTATTACAAATATGCCGGGAGCTCAAAATGTTTCCAGTTTTTTTTAATTTTTTATTTTTTTGTCCTCAGATGCTGAAACAGCAATGATACACAACTATTAACTAAGAATCAAACAAATATGAAGGAAAAAAACAAAACACACACAACTCTAACACACACTTGCTACGGACACACACGACATGCTCTACACACACAACACCTGACACACTACACACCACACAGACTGGGCACACCCAACATTTTCACACATAGAGATTTGTATTATTAAAACCAAAATAAACAAACAGAATAATATCACCAAATCGTCATGGACTGATTGGCGACATCATTTGCTGCCAGTGGGCATTTGCTGGACTTGCTATTCATTTAATGCAAAATCGGCTACTTTCAATGTTGTGTTCACTATACCCATTGTGTAGACTTGTATGCTCAATGACCTTACTAGATATTGCTACGGGCATAATTAAACTACGGTCCCGTTTTAGAGCTTTATTTCGACTAAGGCTTCACGGCGGGTGTAGTACCGGTCTGGGGAGCTAGTAGGATAGGCCATGGGTCGGACTCCTCCATGAGCTCACCGTGGATCCCACTAGTCCTCGCTTTTGCTCGGAGGTTGCTCCGTGCGCGTCTCGAACCTGGCTCGAAAGGGGACACTGATATCTCTGATCTATGTTTTTTGTGATTGATGATTACGTCCCTTTGCAAACCAAAACGTTATTTGGGAACCATTTGTTTTTTACTCTGTTTCTTATTATATAAGGTCTCCGTTTCCACGAAGACCTTATTGGTTATTTCTTAAAGTTTTTTATCTATTATTATTATTATTCTTTATTTACTTATGTTTTTATACTTCGCTCTTTACAATGACTACTTTTCTTGACGGTGTAAGAGCAAAAATATAAAATTCAACCAGGAAAATATCTCTGGTATTTATCATACGATATATTATCGTCTATTCATCTCTTACTATTTCGTCCTAACATATTTTTACAGGGAATGATAGCATTTTTAATGAGTTTATGCTTATATGTTAGTATAAACGGTATCTATTAAGTATATCGGATATATTTCATACCGGTAAAATAACTCGTCCATAATGAATATATTGATCATGATACACTATTATTGTGAAATCATGTATTGATTGTTATCTGATATTTAATTATATGCTAAGTTCACAAAACTGTCTCCGAAATTGTTTTTTAATGTTTGCAGTCACTTATGATGAGTAAATTCTCTATCTCAGTGATATAACACTCCTCGGACTTTAACGAAACACTAAAGACAGGTAACTTATCTCCATCTCACCATTTCTCGACAGCACTATCTTAAACTCTAAATGAGGTAATTTCTGGAGGCTAATAATTACGAGTGGAGGTCCTTGACTCATGCAATACTGGTGCACATCAGGAGGGTAACGTTATTCAAAAAGTGCGAGAGAGTAGAGATGAGAGAGTAAGAGCAGCTGACACCGAGAGACGCGACGAGGAGGGAAAGAGAAACGCAGGATTGACAAGAGAAGGAGGAGAGCAGAGATGAGAGGAAGGAGAGGAGCCACAGATGAGACGGCCAGAAGAAAGAAGAAAGAGTACGAGAAACTCAACTTATTCGGTTTCCGCATCTGGGCACCATCGTGAAAGTGTATATTATAAAATGACGAACAACACGCTGACATATTATTCGTTCATTTTTACTTAAATCAATGCCTAGGTAGATTATTCAACACTAAACGAATTCTATAAATTTAGTCGTAAAACATTTATAGAAATTATAAAGTGTCAGTGGTTAGTTGCCCGAGAAAAGCCCGGTATTCGCGACACCATATCATCATGTTTTTTTATCGGGACGTAGACCCCAATAACTTACATATGAAATGAGCTATGAGAATGACAGAGTCCAAATTATAACTATATCTCAGGTAAGTTAAAATGGATTATCATTAAAAACTAGTATGCCTGAGAAACATCCTGAAATAAATCGAATGATAATACTTATAAAATGAGTTCATTTGTTATATACATTGTTTTGTAGAATAAATTGGTCGGATATCTCTTCTCACTATGTAGTGTATTCTAGAGAACTCTGCCAATTCCAATCCTCCGCAAAATGTCAAACTATGCACGTATAACTTTTATTTCAAATTTATTAGTCATTCAGTGACCAACTACGAATATAATCCAATCCAAACAATCACTTGTATTTTCATCATAAAGTCGAAAACGGAAGACCTTATGACTCGTTGCCGTTGCAACGTATTGATCGCGCAAGGTCTATGCTTTTATATTTGTTTCTTTTCTTAGCCAAATTTCTATTATTGTTTGCACGCCGATTTTTTTCTTCGGCAAATGCCTTTTGATGGATTTTTCATGAAACTTTTCAGGAACTATTTCGGTAGATATAAATGTTCTAAGGTATCCTTTTTTTTATTTCAATTTGTTACTCAAAATACATCTCTTCCGACGTCAACCTGTTGAGTTCACCGTTATCTCCGATGTTCCGTAAATTAATATTGTGAAAAATGTTCAATGTTGTGGGCTCATACAGGTTTCTGGGACACAAAACCGGCGGTTTCAAATAAGTGAATCTGACGATCCTTCAAACTTTCAGGGATGATATATCGTGACATTGTGGTTGTGATTCATTAGGTAATTAAATGGTTCTTTTGTTTTCGAGCATTTTCTCGTGTCGTCACTAGGAAGTGAATAAAAGGACAACTGTGAAATTTCATACATTTATTTGGTTTGTTCTGATAGATGACCCATCCCTACCCATGATTAATTCTGTGATACTTTATTACGGGGTTTTGTCTAGACCAAATATTAAAACCTTCCTTGGGCCCGGAAGATTAATCTAAAACGGCAACTTCAGCAAGCGTTTTTCCAAGAGAAAATCCACTCTGACATCAACAAAATGTGGTTCATTTATTTTACTACTTGCTCTTCCTTCATTTATGTATCTTCTGCATTAGACATTTAGGAATAAAAAAGCAACGTGGGCCCACACCAATCATGTTTATTATATAGGTGAATGATATAATGTTCTTATACCATTCTATATGGTTGCACACAAATTTTATACAAGCATTCACACTCTCTTTGCTCAATAGGAAATTGTATTAATTCTCGGGGTTCAATTCAATTTTTATTTGAGCATAAAATACAGCTTCATCTCGGTGAATCGGGTCCCAGTATACTGGCACGATTAGCAAATTTTTGAAAACAAGATTAACTCTGTTTGCGTTCATTGGTCTTCTTTGAAAATCATTAAAGAAAGATAAAGATGTTCTAAATTCTCAGGTGATAAGATAAATCGGGGCCAATGAATGGAGACAATAATTCAAAACACGGCATTATCAAATTTAGATAGCTTATGCCGCCTCAATTTCTTGTCGTCCATTCAGGTAAGTAAGTTCTAAAATATAATGAGAAAGTTTAACGTATTCAATTTTTTTGGGATCTAATATTAACAGATTTGTTTATATTCCTCCCAAAACCACGCAATTAAAAGAGACTGCGTATTTTAAGTTAATATCATGATTCCCACGGAATAGTTGATATTTGGTCCCAAACCGAGAAGTAAAAGGCCAAAATTGAGGGTTGTTTTTATTTTCCCCATTGATGCCATTTATCCAAATACATGATCTTTCGGTGGACTCGCCTATATGTGCATTGGGTGTCAATCTATATAATTAATAGTAACTAATAATATACCGTGAAGTTCTGTCCACTCGAAAAGAGAACCGAGAAAAGAATTCTGTGAAATTCCGCATTCTTCTCGTTAATGCTATTTATTCAATTTATCACAAAAACGAAAGTCAATACAGTAACCGTCGCTTTTATCGATCTATTTCAATTCATGCTTTATGTACCTGATATTCCACGCAATAAGATTTATCATTCAAAGAGGTTAGCAGATCTCATTCATCACAATCGAGAACAAGAGAGACACCAATTCTCGTTGCTTGCATACGAGATCGAATCATAGTGGTAATTATTCTCGTTCTTCTTCTTCTTCTTATTCTGCCAGTACTATTTTTGAGTCCCGATTAGTCGTTCTCAGAACCTGTAACATGGGACCTCGATAATGAACATTTTATTATAAGGATGAGTATATCATACATAGAGAGGGTGTATCGGTAACGAATATCATTTCTAAAATGCATGACACGTGACATTGCATTTTTCTGGCTTCCTTTTATATACTTGCGCGAACTTCAGATCTAACTTTTTTAATTCTTTCAAAGAAATCATTTGGAGTATATCACAAGTGTACCAGTAGAACTTGAGATCCTTGAATGATTTGAAATTGATCAAAAGTTTTCGAATTTGCCAACTGTGCTGTGCACGTGATGCGTGCATTTTGATTGATATACAAATCCGTCCTTTGCCAATCTTTGCTATATAATAAAAAATCAGATGAAAATTAGATATCTCAACGAGGCATAAACGAGTAGATCCAAAATATATAAGTGCCTACACAGTGATATACAATCGGTTTTATTATAGAAATATCATGCAATACGCGCTGCAAGCGCAATGCACGAGTGCATCGTCTTATTAAAGGTCCATATTCATGTCGTTGAACCATAGACGCTTCTTTGTTTCCTCTGATTGAATTTCAGGGGGAAGGGGATTGACAAATTGATGAGATACATACAAGTAGTGATGCTTTAAGAGGGAGTTATATCCGTCAAAATTCTCATATTTCAGCAGGCATGCGTCGATTTCGCTATGCTTTGAATTCTTGATTGGACTGATTTTGAAATTGCTCGTAATCTTATTTCTATTAAAAATTGATTCCAAATCAATATCATATACTTTTATATACTTGTTAGTATATCATTGAAAACGTCTTTTGAGAGTGGTTTAAAAAGTAATCACTCTATTCAATACTCCGTGCGCGTGTGTAGCATCGTTCATTACTTTTTCGTCCATCTTCTCACGATATAACTTTAACAAATCCATAAAAGGTCATACGTTTTTCACGGAATGATGAAAGACACTGAACAATCAAGACACCATTCTCGGACTTCCGATCCTCTTAAACTATTTAAACAGAACGGGCGGCATGACTTTTTTAGCCATGTAGGTTTTATGTACCATGAGTGCCTAAGAAGATTTTATGGTTTGGATCGACATTGCAAAAATTTAGACTTACGTCTTTTTTTATGAAAAAAATGGTACAAATTACGAATATTTTCTGCCGGTCGCAGCGACCTGTGTTACCCGACTTTTTGATAGATGCATGTATTAAGTGACTTCCTTGCAACATGATGACAATGCATACTGTTCTTAAATATGTTCCTGACAATGGCAACATCATTTAAACCAATCGTGACGTCTCTGTCGAGTTTCTGCTATAGGGCTCTGATCCTAGTCCCTTTTCCGACTTTATACCCCGCCATATCTGACTTGCAGGAAAACGAAATTTAATCGAATTATTGTGCTGTAAGTTTAATCAGATGAAAGGGTAACTTGTTCTTGTCAAGTTTAGGAAATCGCCATAAAGTAAAATAAAGTTTCAAGGTGTTTAGTGATGCATCGAAAGTCTCTATTGATTCTTCGTAACGAGAGTTTTTTATGAATATATATTTCACTCTGAATCTTAACGAATTTTAAATATTAAAATAAGCCTATAGAGTGTATGGCTGATTTTAGCTGTGCAAATTGGGGTCTGAGAGCTAATTGTTCGACTCGTATTTACATGAAATTCACATATGCAGTATTTGCTTTGATTTTGTGTCACTGTTATTGACGTAGGAATTTTACGGGTCAAGTTTAGTGCGTCAAATCTTTCGTCTGGAAGCTCACTAGCCCACTTCAACAGGGGCTTGGTTCTCACACTACTCCTGTTGCCCTGTCCTTTCTGCTAGTTGTTCCAAAGACGTTGTTTCATTTTTCACTCATGCAGTATCTTGGATTGCAAAGCGTAAGGCTACCCTGTATTTCAATGTCTCATGAAAGAAATCACCCTGTCCCGAGGTCTGATTTAACGAATAGGGCTGAGCAACTTAAACAAGACACAATCTTTTGAATTTAATCCATGGACGCAGTTTCCGTCCAAGATAAACGAGCAAGACGGCCAATAACGAACCAGTAATCTTAAAATTGAATCAAGAGGGGTGTCAATTATGCATTGCGAACTTCAACATTATGACCTTCGTAGGATTTGCGGTTAACTTATATTGCAAGATAATTATATGCATTTACGATATTGAGGATCAGCTTTGCTATCTTAGGAGAACTTGCGAATTCGCTTACTGACGAAAACCTGAGACAAGCTCGGCATCCTTCTTGGCGGGTCTTGAAGAAACCTGTCAAAATTGAAGCATTGGAGTCACAGAAGACAATGAATGACAAAATGAGGTATGTTTGCCATCTTCGAGTTAACCCGGGCGAATGACGTGTCACAGTAGCGACTGGTGGGACCGCACAGGTGCCTTCCACGATTTCACCGCTATATCACTATTCCCTCTGAATTACATTTCGCGTCTAACTATACTAATTCACAATAACACTGAATTGACTATAAATACTCATTTTAGAACCTTCATTCTCATTTTAACACCTTTCTATTACATGTGGTACTTCGTAATCGTGGCGCTGGCTATGTACAATATAATTGAATATGGCTTGATCTCGATACGAATCATGGGGACATCTTGTCTAATCTCGACCCATCCGTCTTGTTGGGGGACTGTATGTGTGTGTGGAAATTGTCCCCAGACTGTCTGCTGGGGGACTGGGGAGGGTGCGACCAGGTGGTTAGTTTAGATTAGATAAATAGATTTTGAATTTGAATTTGAGCCCATTTAAAACCTCGAGCTATCTAGCGCTTCTCCCTTGCTTGAATCTGCAGATGAGGGGCAATTGATATTTAAATCACAGTTGACTCCGAATCAACTAGAGAATGACATTAGGGCAGAACTTTGATGTCCTGTGGTCAGATGTGTGCGAGATCTTGGTTGTGTTGTTGTTCTCGAAAATCAATGTTATTGGATCAGTTAAATACATGTGGGGCTCAGTAGTAGAGTAGTTCATCATAAGCTGATTGGTTCCAGCCCTACTTCTTCTAATCACTCCGAATCTGTATTATAGGAAACTATGTGTTAGAGAAGCAATGCATGCTGAGTAGTGACTGAATCTTACAACGGATGACGCTGGTGCCACGTAAGTTGTTACTTAGGTCTCGCTTATACGAAATTCCAAAAGGTTAGCACTTGATGGAGACAAGTGTGAGGTTGTCTAGTGCCGGGAAAGTATCATTATCCTCCATATAGAACTTCGTTGTTCTCACATTGTACATGGTTCGGATGGCTGTAATAAATATAGTCCAAGAGGGAGTCTACACGGTTTTATGCTAAGTCGGTTGTATCTGGTAGTTAAACTGGGCATGACGGTGCGTTCCCATTCCACACACAATTTAATGACGTGTAGCGCAAAAACTTTATAATCCGAACCCACACATACTATATGTGATATTGGTTAACATCAAATTACACCCGTAGCTTCAACAACACACATTGTAAACTTATTGCTTCAATTTAAAAACATGTTAAACTATTAGAGCCTATTACATTCTTTTGATGTTTAGATATTTATACGGTCATGCTAGCCAAGCGTGGAGAGAGGACGTAAACAGAATTTAAATTTACTGGCAGTGAATGCCTAGCAATGAACCAAAGATTCTAATGTGTTTGCGAGATACACTCTATAGGGCTAGCCTAAATCCCATTGGTGGGCGATGTTGTTTGTTCTCACTCACCTCCCTAAATGTAATATGTAGTATTAGGTATTCAATGTTCATGCGAGTCTGCCCTGATACTGATGCTGCAAATTTATTACTAGTTCCACCCGTTCTATATTTGTTAATCCACAAACGTGTGATGCAGGGTAACCTGTCAATGAAGCGGGGCGCAAAAGAATTGCTTATTATAATTTATGGTAAATTTACAGCCTCTTCAATATCATGCTTCCTTCTTTTGAAAAAATACAATGAAAAATAAATCGATGAGCTCTCTAGTAATTGGTTAAATTATGTTTTTAATGATATGTCAGGATAGGCTCAAAAAGTCAAAATGTTGCACTCCTCGAACCAATTGAGGGGTAATATGATCATTGAATTGAACTATCCCTCAGAGTTTACATAATGGAATGCCAGATTTATTTTGATGTTTGTTTCGTTTATTCACAAAAGATATCACTATGGTAAAAGTTTAGATTTTATTTTTTAGTTCAAGTTGATATAATTTAATTTCTCAAGACAACTTTTTGTGCACGAGAAATTGGTCTAATGTTTAGTTAGTGTAGCATTTGCCACACGCCCTGACATGTTACATTTTTTTTAATGAGCATGAGTATTAAACGCTATATATAAGCCTAACGTGTTTTTGAAGATTATATTTTGAAATTTCAAAAGTAATATCGATTGAAGATTCTTTTAAACATATTTCATCTCTTTTAATATATTAAGAACTTTTTTTGTTTTGATAGCAGGAGTATTCAATGTAGAAGCGACAGTCAATTTTAGAAAATGGTATCAAAATGCGTTGCACTGCTCTAGTACCATTTTTAGGCTAACATTTTTAGGACGTAATGTCTTCACTTCTTGCTCCTTTAGAATTTCTCTTTAGATTTTTTTGGAACCAATATTACGAACATGTGAAATGCCAGCATTTTACTTTGTTTCTTTTATTTTCAACAATAGAGTTGCTTTAGCTTTTTAAAAAGATATTAGATATATTAATTTATTATTTGTAGTCAGTTTGATATGATTAGATCATAGCAAGGTTACGAAAATTATATATATATGTAGCCAGATGGCGCATTTGTGATTAATGTCTAAATTTAAAATGTCTATTCTATGATGCTCAAACGAAATGTGTGGAGAAACCCCGAAACATGAAAGTAACTCAGTATGTTAGAAGAGTTATGTGATGATAAATTTAAATGGTCTCATAAAGAACACTTTTTTGTTATGCGAAATTGGTATTCATTTTTTATGTGTTAGACGACTCACCTCGGAAATGATATTGAAAGCCAATTTTAAGCCGTATAAAAGCATGTTTCTCAAATAATATCCTTTGAAATTTAAATAGATATAGTAAAAGGAATTGAAGATATTATAAAACAAGAGTTAATTCTAATTTAATATAGATAATTATTTATATTGTGATACCTATTTTAATATTCTTAATAATCAGATTTTCAAAGCAGTGCTAGATGGGCAAACACGGACCTCCCGATCAAAAAGCAAAGCCCAGGATCAGGCATGCCTATCGGTAGGAGAATGAACCATTACTCTCTGGCTCGAGCGGAAATGACTCACGGGTTTTCCTACACGGTAAGACACTCAATCCGTAGCCTTATAGTCCCTAATCCGAGCCCCGTTCTGCATATAGACAGGTCTGAAACATATTAAGTATCGCCAGGTAGCAAAAACTTATATTTATACATTAGTAGCACGGCAAATTAATAGCCGCGTCAAGAGATTTCTCCGGGTTGGGAAAATGAAACTATAGGCACGATCCGTCGGACAAGAGATTACGGCGAGGAATGGTCCCATCAGTCTCGGGATGCTGTTTTGGGTCGAGGGGTAACGAACGGGGCGGTAAGTCAAACTAATACGTTAAAGTATCGCCATGTCAAAAAAGTTACTGCAATAGAAATACATAAACAAAAAACAGAAAAAGTAATGACCTAAACTACTATATGCGGTTATCGGAGAGTTATTAGAACAATTTCAATGCTAGGGGTTGTTTTTTTTGATGTATCTCCAAACTATCACAGTTTATCACTCGGTTTTATTAATGTGATACAACTTTCAGTTTGGATACGTTTAAGATTAAATGATGAAGTCCAAGCTGGAATTTTATGAAGCTAGTATAAGGCGAAAATTAACAACTAACCTATCTGCTGGATTAAATGTATTATAGCCTCCGACCATCCAGCTCTCCTCACCATAAAGCGATACATTACCGCTGAAAAAAAAAAAAAAAACCTAAAATAGAAAAAGAAATTCAAAGATCGAAAAGGGTAGGATTGGGTACTTCCTTAAATGTTTCATTCATTGCGACATTGGTGATATTTGTACATTCTACCAAGTACACTGTCTGGTCACAAGTAACGTTCGTGTTTATAAATAGTCATTCTTCATGAACATGTACATAGAAAGTGACACGCTCTCATCCGCCGAAATATCGTTTATGTAAACTTTGTTTTCCAACCGACTTGAATTCTTGAATTATCTTTGACTTTCCTTTTTAACAAAACAAAGTTACATTTGGCCACAGCTGATAAGAGCGTCCAGGATATCGCTGTGTAAAAATAAAACCGATATCGTTAAGACCACGTTGCGGGAACGAAGGGTTGTGAAAGAATATATCTTGCATACATGAATTACTGCTGCTGGAATAATCAGAATAGCTTAAGATATGCAGCCGTGAATATGCCACCAATGTTCGGAGATAATCTCAGGTGACCTATAAAGCCTATTGTTTTGGTTTTTTAGTTTTTTTTTTTTATTTTGTATTGTATTCTGTTTGTTTTTTTGTTGTTTGGTTTTTTGTTTTTTGGGTTTTTTTTTTTTTTTGGTAATGTTACATTCGCTTCTTATGGTAGAGCTGGATGGTCGGAGGCTTATCAAATACATTAAACCGCAGTAGGTTGTAGAATTTCGACTTATCTGCCTTATAATTCCAGCTGGACTTCATCATTTACTGAAACAGTTAAACTGAAAGTGAATTAAAACGATCTGATATGAAAAAAGCCAATTTATTACGAAAGATAGATACATTTTCTGGGATTTAGATTCTATTTGCAGACGACGGGATATCAAGTTCCCGCGGCGTTCCCCCCGGCACAGACGCAGACTGACTGGACCATGCCTGGCCGTTCTTTGCGACCGGTCTGCCTGTTTCTCTTCCCACCGGATCTTGCTGCTATCATTTGCCTGCTACTGAATGTAAATATTTTATTTGATACCCGGATGATGACTGTGTATGAAACGGGTATGAGAGTATTAAGGTACGTTGATTGTGCACTAGAAAAAGTCATCCAACTATCTGCAAAGGGCACTAGCCACGTGTTTTGAATCTGAAAATTGTCAAACTTTATTTTCCTTTTAATGTTACAATGCTTAACAAAAGTATCCTTCATTTTAATCATTTTAAGGCATTAAATTTAATGCAAAACATTAATTCAATGGAAGAGAACAGTAATAGATTTAATGCGCTCATTGATTCAATTAAGAAGAGTATCAGTTGATTTAATGCGTGCATTAATTCAATTGATGAAAGCAAATAATCGATTTATTGCGTGCATTAATACAATTAAAGAGCGCAATATAGTTGATTTGAAGAGCGTATCAATTTACTTTTTGCTCTCATTAATTCAATTGATGCGCGTATTAATGTGGTGGAACTATGGCTTGCAAAATTTCATTGCGATCTCGCAATAAATTAGTTAATGGTCTCTTTAATTCAATTCAAGATATGTTTTAAAATTATTTACAATGTTGTTGTGTAAGGAATTGATGTGTGCATTGATTCTTTTAAAGAGAACATTAATTCATTTAAAGAGAACACTAAATTTAGAATGTGGATATGCTGAATTGAAGATATCTCTAATAAAGTTTTAATACAATTGAAGAGGGTGATAATTGAATTATCATTGCGCGCATCAATTCATTCAATACCATTAATTCAATTATACAGAGCAATAATCAAATTATTCAATCCATTTAAAGAGAGCAATAATAGTGCGCTTCAATTCAGCAGAGTAATTAATGATATTATCAATTCAGTTAAATTGCGCAGTAATTCAGAATTAAATATACCATTAGTTATATGAAAATATCTTTAATTGAATTATTGAGCGCATTAAATAAATAAAAATTATCTTCAAAAAATTAATGATATCTTCAATTATTTGAGTTTGTTTTAATTTGGCGCTCCATAGATTTCTTAATAAAATATAGCAGGTTTAAAATAAAATGAGATGCAAGAAACAATAGAAACTGTTTAATTGTGTTCAGAAATTAACTTGTAATTCGAAAAACTGCTGTAAATGAAACTTACACTAGTTTATTTAATCTAAGTAAACAAAATCATCACACAACAAGCTATGAATCTCCCCTGGAACTCGACAACTCACGTTAAATATGTTGCCCACCATTGTCATTGAAAATAACTTGGTTCATCATTGCAAACATTCAAAATGAAAAAATTTACATTTTAAGATTTTTAGCTCAAATCGTGATCATGCCCCTTTAAAGGGATAGTGTCACTCATTTTGTCAAAAAAATTAAATGAATCAAAATGAGCCCTAATGACTCATACACGTGATTTTCTGTTTAAAATGACAATTTTATGCATTTATCTTTATCTATTTCCAAATCTAAAACGTATTTGATCTTAAAATTATTTCCCATTAATTGTTTGCTTCCTGGACAAAAATTCAATTTATTATATATAAGGTCATTCTTATTGTAACTTTTGAGGAATATACAGTCATTTTTAAGTTGTAAAATGGCATTCATATATCTTTTTTTCATATTCGAAAGGAATAAGATGATTTAGAGTGAGAAAACAATTTCACCAAAATGAGTGATCATGCCCCTTTAAACGTTCTTATTTACAGTAGTTAGCGTCATACTGAAATAAAAAAAAAAAATGAGCGCGCAATATCATGTATAGCTAAAATTATTACTTTTTGTTCCCAGTCGCTAATTTTAATCAGCTTTACATATATGGCCTAAATAATTCTAAAATTTTGTTTATATCAATTCTAGTTTATCGTTTACCTAAGTTCCTCTTCAGAGTTTTGAAAAATCTTTATTTATCGAACACAAATATAAATTTTCCAATAGAAGTTAAAACTATAATTAAAAAGCATTCCATCCTGAGGGAAACATTATCTTTTTTCAACTGTTTCTTTTCTATCTTTTCTCACACTGTTTCTTTCTTAAACAGATTTGATAGATTTTGCATGAGGTCTCAAACATACCCGAAATGGGGGAAATTCACCCCCGGAGAGGCCATTTTTTAATTTTCAAATTTGTTGCCATGGCAACGAATTTTCGCAAATAATTGACATGCTTCTAAAAAGTAGACACATGAAAGATTTTAAGGGTGCATGATAACATCTGTTGCTTACCTGGAAATGGGCTGAGATACACCCAAGCACCTGTCAACCTGAGGGTCAAATTTCAACGAAAACGATGAAAAATGACCCATTTTTAACACTTCCTGATTGAAATAAAAAAAATTTCACAGTATATTGACAGGTATCAAGTTCTTGCAAATATCCTAACGTTTCCAAACAAGGCCAAATTGGGACATAGGTTCCTTGATTCTATCTCAAGATATTTTGCAACAAGTGTGTAGCATGCTGTTTTCAACTTACCAATTCAAGTGAAAGTAGAACTTCTCGCCACGCAGTGATCCTCTCTACTTTTCTCAGCGCGAGTCATTTCGAAATCCGGTAAAAAGGCACTTCATCAATTCAGAATTGGCCACCTTCATATAATATTACCAAAATAAACAATATTGAAAATATTTTGATTCATTTAAATACTCTTCATTAAATTATTTATATGTTGAACCCTGGTAACTTTACTTTCGTATTGGCAAAGGGAGGGGTAAAATTGAGACCTGAAAATATGTCATGCTAATTTTGGTATGTGACTGGATGGGTGTTTTTTTGTTTGTTGGGTTTTTTTTTTTTTTTGGTTTTTTTTTTTTTTTTTTTTTTTTTTTTATTTATTTATTTTTTTGTTTTTTTTTTGGTGGTAATTTTGATATGTGATACGTTTGGACGAAATTATAAACAAAGATTATTATTCATCAAAATATTAGTAACAACCATCAAATACATCATATATTACAGTAATATATCATCATAGATGAATTACATGTAAAATAATATAGTAACAATTCATGAGATGAATAATAATATATAGAACAAATTCATTGAGATGAATTATAATAATATAGTAACAAATTCATGAGATAATTTGAACACAGTCATTGACTTTAAAACATCAAAGGATTTGGCACAGTTCAAAAACTTACTTTATATATATAAAACTCTTATATTACATGCCATACGAAATATAATTAGCAATTGATAATGTCTGTCTATGTAAAGGAAGTTGTAGCACATATCAAAATATACATGTATTTGCAAGCTGTAACTGACGGAAAATAATTTGAAAATAAAATAAAAATAGAATGACACATTTGTGATTGAGTACGTATTATGAGTTCATTCGAATAAGATTTGAAGCAAAAACAAAAAACCAAAAAAAAAAAACCCAGTCAAATCAGCAGAAAATAACGATGCATGAATTTGTCTTTCACTCAATTCCTGTTCGTAATATCCAATGTGAATTGACACGGAGGTCAACCAGTTCGGATATATGCGGAAAAAATGTGTCGGCCGCATCCAAGATCGTAGGCTAGCCTAACCGCTAGACTAGATATGCTAAGCATCTTCCGCGCTATGAATTAACGCGTGTTATCCCTACGTTGGGCTAGCCTAGCACTTTGATCAAGATCGTAGCGCTACCGAGCTACTATGTTGAACACAGCCCAAATCAACGTGCCAATTTCAAAGAAATTCAATCAACATTTTGTTGTGAATGGCACATTGCATAATTATTACTTTGCTACACTTATAGTACTTATAATCATTCATGACAGCGATGCAATACTTCAAAACAAACGAAATGTGTAGTTACGTCTAGTTTCTATCTTTGTAATGACCCATTCCGTATGTATGAGCATGGCGGTTTTATGCTTCAATCAATATTCCTACGTTTATTTCCTGAATGTTTATCAGATCTTATGGATTATATTGGTTATCGGTAGGCATTAACTGGGGCATATAAGAGTAGTTGACAATCACCGTCAGAATAATTGCTTTAAGTTTTCATAGAAAAATGACCACATTCACTGAGAAATTTAATAATTCAAACAGTTCCGAAGATTTGGCATCAGGGTAGGGAATCATTCCCAAGAGCAACAGATGCAGGATATATGTACAAGATACTGCAAGCTAAAATTTGTCCACTTAAACATTAACCTATCAGATTAATTGATTGATTATTATTTGTTGTTTTCGTCCCGTCGAGAATTTTTCACTCATATTGAGACGTCACCATTGCCGAGTGAAGGGTTGCAAATTTAAACATATGCTTAGCACTCATGGCTTTTAGCAGCGAGGGTTTCTTTTTGCGGTGCCAACACATGCTGGACACTCACTGGGCCTCCTTTTTATAGGTCTATCCGAAAGACCCGTGATTCTCCGCTTCTTAAATGCCGAGCTCTTTGGCGAAGGAGCAATCACTACCTATTTTCACTCTAGGCTTGACGGCGGCCGGGTGCCAGTAGCACAGCGGCCGTCTCGAACCGCACGACCCCACTGGTGACATCAAGCGGAGCTCGTCGAAGAAGCATTTCCACTGAGCCACCACGACCGGTTTAAACCACTGTGGAAGAGAGCAAATAAAGAGGCAATCAGGAATTATATAACCAGCTACACCCGGTCATTCATATCATCTGAATCCCCAGAAATCGATAGAATGTGACCCGTGGGGGTCCGGGTTAGAATAGGTCCCCAGCATCCCCTTGCGTGTCGTAAGAAGCGACTGAATTCGGATGAGACCGGAAAAACCGAGGTCCCGTGCCACAGCAGGTGTGGCACGAAAAAGATCCCTCCCTGCTCAAATGCCCTGAGTGCCGAGCATAGGCCTAAATTTTGCAGTCCTTCGCCGGCAATGGTGACGTCTCCATATGAGTGAAATATTCTCGAGTGGGACGTAAAACAGTAAATAATCAATCAATCAATCGATACAATGTAGAACATAGTCATCTACAACTTATGTAATAAAACGCAATATTTCATGCTGAAAGATGTCATCAAACAAATTCACCAACCCATGGGCAAACAGTCGTTCATCTCGTCTTTCACAACAAAAAGGCGAGCCCACAGAAAAGCCAGGAGGACAAAGAATAGCAAGGGCTGAGAAGAACACAGGCCTTACAAGCAAAATCACAGTGCAGTGCACAATGATCAGAAAAAATCGTTGGATGTGACATGAGGGGAAAATCCAAAGCGGCCATGGCTCTATCTTAAAGGTTGGAAACAGGACACAAATGGGGTTGCATCACTCAAAAGCACAGACGGACTCCTCCATAGTGACACAGCCACCAAGGCAGAGCTACTGAATACACAGTTCCACTCCGTGTATACAAGAGAGGTGTTAGGAGAAGTCCAAGATACCAAGCCAAGGTGTTTCACCCCATCCCACCATGCCAGACATACAGATAGACAAGAAAGGAGTCCACACACTACTCAAGAGACTGAAACCGCACACAGCAACAGGACCCGGCATGGTACCAATCTGCCTTCTCCTGGACTTTGCATTAGAGTTCTCCGTCATACTTACCAGGCTCTACCAAACATCTCTGAATGCTGGAAGCATACCATCAGATTGGCGTAAGGCCTCCGTACGGTCGTGTCAATCTACAAGAAGGGAGACAAAAACAAGCCTTCTAATTACATACCAGTATCACTAATATTTATTTCACGTAAACTTCTGGAGTACATAATGCACAGCAACATCATGGATCATTATGACACCTTAGGAATACTTACCGACCAACAACACAGTTTTCTCTCCGATAGATCATGCGAAACCCAACTGATATTACCGTATATAAATTCGCCTATAAGTCGGTGGTGTTTTTAGAGATCATTTGGAAACATTTTGTTATTGNTATAAGTCGGTTGTGTTTTTAAAGATCATTTGGAAACATTTTGTCATTTTCCGCTTATAAGTCGGAACAACTTTTTGCCAGAATCGGTTGACAATTTCAAATCAAAGTTACACTGATCTTGTCCCTGTTTCAAAAATAGTTTGAGAAAAGATGCCGGTATTTAATTATCCTTTCTCCAAAAATCAATGTCATGTCAATTTTCTTATTATTTACCTGTCTTCAATAATATTTTTTATATTTCAATGTCCAGACTAATTTGTATGGATGATGATCGTGATAATCGTCGGAGTTGTTTTAGAAATTGGTACATTTCGCAACTAGAAAAATACTGATCTCCCTAGGTCGGGCATAGACGTTTGGACANNNNGCATAGACTTTTGGACCAAAATTTTACTTCCCCAAAATTCGACCTATAGGCGAGTATATACGGTAACCATCCAGGAGCTAGCCAGCAGACTGTCCGCAGGAAAACAAGTTGATGTCATCTTAACTGATTTTTCCTAAAGCATTTGACAAAGTGCCTCACAGTCGAATGCTTAAGAAGGNCTAAAGCATTTGACAAAGTGCCTCACAGTCGTGGACTACTATGGAGTGAGGGGTAAGACCAAGCAGTGGATCAAGGACTTCCTTAACGTCTAAAATCCAGCATTTAGTACTAGAAGGGATGACATCATCAATAGCATTTTCTGAGGTACTATAGTACCTCAGGGGATGCGGTCCGCTACTATTTTTGTCTTTCATCAACGACATACCGGAGTCAACAAGATCTTCGCTGATGACTCACAATTATACAGGTGCATAACAGCAAAACAAGATTCAGCCATACTGCAAGAAGACATAGAAGCTTTGAAGAAGTGGGAAACAAATTGGCTGATGACATTCAATCCAGATAAGTGCACAACAATACACATCGCCACCAGAGAGAAGTCACGTATTACCAGCTATCATCTGCATGGACATACTCTAGAGAGGGAGAAGAGCAGCAAGCACCTAGGCATTACCATCAGTCAGGATTTGAAATGGAACATCCACATTAACAACATCGTAGCGAAAGCAAACAGATCACTAAGATTTATTATAAGAAACCCNAATGGAACATCCACATCAACAACATCATAGCGAAAGCAAACAGATCACTAGGATTTATTATGAGAAACCATAGAACCTGCAAACTATCAGTAAAAGAGACTCCATACAACGCACTTGTAAGACCACCTATAGAATATGCAGTTAGCGTGTGGGATACATCAACACACCAGAACATCACGTCTATTGAGAACATTCAAAGAAGAGCAGTACGTTTTGTACTCAACAACTACAAAGACTACACCCCAGGAACAGTTACCAACATGCCAAATAACCTTGGATGAGAAGGATTGACAAGACTTGCAAAGAGCAGGCTTACCATGCTCTACAACCTTGTAGACATTCCCCACAACCAATATCTTGTGGCAGGAGACAGACGGACCCGAGGTTCCAACAAGTTCCGGGAAATATCAACACGCAAGGACGCCTGTAGGTACTCCTTCTTCCCCGGGACGATCCGACAATGGAACAGACTGCCTCCAGAACCCACTACTGCCCTCCCTTGACGGATTTAAGGCCTTGCTGGATAGACTGACAGCAGGCCATCCTGCACTTACCCAAGTACAGGACCCTTTTTAACATATCTTAATTGTAAATATACCAAGAAGTTTTGAGCTGTCTCTGCCATGCGCATGCGTTATTAATTTAACATTCAAGAGGAACCAAACTCAATACAGGAACCCCGTAGGAATCCGGGTTAGAATAGTAACCCCCCCCCCCCCATCTTCGCAGGCCAAGTGTCCGATTCGCATATCTCTAATCTCCCCTTAGGCACGATTTAGGCGAGTCTTCATACGCGCCATTGACTTCACCAAGGCATCCAACTCAAATCGCCCATTCATACCTGGTTCGTTGAGTTTCACAAACCGCTTTGATGCCATCTACTTGATTTTTTCTTAAAAACTTGTATCACCAGTTATTTTTCTTCCCCCTCTCTTTTCGTCTTAAATTTGTCCACTCCGTACTCCATTGTTTTGTAAACATACAACAGACTAGAATCTGATTTGCCTAGCCTTTGTTTCGTCAAGGCGATAACATCGCATTGTCCGTTAGGATGACAATTCAGTGCGACTAAATCTGCAAGGCGGAGATTACGAGTAAGCGAAGCGACACTTGGCTTGCGAAGATGGCTACCCCACCCCCTGATTATCGTAAGAGGCGACTGAATTAGGGATGGTCCTCGGCATGAGACCCAACCAAAAACCAGAGGTCCGTGTCGGCAGCAGGTGTGCACGATAAACGATCCCTCCCTGGCCTCAAAGGTCCATGGGGAAGCGCGCAGCATAGGCCAAAATTTTGCAGCCCGTCACAGGCAATGGTGACATCTCCATATGAGTGAAAATATCTCGAGTGGGAGTCAAAAGATTAACTATACAAATCAAATTCTCAGGAAGATTAGAAGACATTGGTTGCTGTGTGTATTTTTACGTATAAAAATTCATATGGACTGGCATTTGTCTAACCTTCCACTTGAGCATTTGGATTTAATCAATATAGGTAAACAAAAAACATGGATCGAGGCTTGTTTACATCGCGAAAGAATTGTGAATGCTGTATCTCACTTGCAAGTTCAACAAATGACGTTCAAATTTGCTGACCATTGTGAATTACATTAGTGAGCAATGTAAAGCATTAACAGGGCCCCACGGGCCTTGAACGGTCACCTGAGTATTAATAGCCCACACAGGGGTCTCATATTTGCATTTCTTAAGTCTCAATACAAAGTATTTTGTTCCACATGTTAATATTGGCCCGCCTGGGGTCAAACCCCTACCCGGGGAGTCACCCAAATGTACAATTTTGAGTAAAGGCCTTCTTGCATCTACATCACTATTGCATTTTGGTTTCTCTCAGCACATGTGCGGTTGTAAAGGAAGATTTTTTGAAAATTGGTCACACTTTGGGCAGTTTTTGCCAAGCGCCCCAGGGGTGCAAGAGACCTGAATTTACAATTTATGACCCCTTGTCCCAAAGATGCTTCGATGACCAATTTGAAAAGAATTGAACCAGTTGGTATATCAAGAAAGAAGTATCACAAAATGTTCATTGTTAACGGCACGACGTGGTACGCGCGGGACGAAAACCAATTGCATAGGTCACCTGGAGTTTACTGCAGGACCTAATATGGATATCTAAAATGTAAACTTTTTAGCTTCAAACGTGTCCATGCCCCTTTACAGTTGCTTCGATGTAGCAGTACCAATATTACATGTACCCTTGATTTATACATGCACCTATAAGTTTCAATTCATACAAAACGTATCATTCATAGATTATTGATGGTTTCGTACTATCCATACTTCTATTCAATGATCTGATTACCAGCAAATAATATAATTTGCCCTTTCGGGGTAGCTGCATCAGATTGTTTTTGACCCATTACCTTAATAACTGTTTTATCATATTCATCAATAATGAGTTCATTAATTTGAGAGAGAAAAAACCTCCTCGAATTTCGCTTTTATTACGCCTACTTGTTCAGAAGAAAGATAATATCAACCTCGGTTTCGCGCACAAGTCAATATGATGCCTTTAGAATTTCAAGGTAACTGGTTACCACACACTCACGGTGCAGACAATGCAAACAATAGAAGATGTTTGTATTATTCTTTGAACTAAATGAGTAGAGTATGCAATGTGCATCATGGGTAAACAATATGTCATTCTTGGTGATTAATGGTCCTATAGTACGTTATTCTCCAGCTTCCTTCTTATACCATTCGTCAGCTAAAACCTTTGAGAAATTGTATTGATGTAATACAGTAACAAGTAGGAGGCAATTATCTCTTCACATATCATTTAGTAATTTACAGAAAAGTTGATTAAAATTATACCATGCTTCAATTGCAATGTTTCTATAAACCATCTCCTCTTTCTTGGCACCCTGACTTCAGTCTGCGTTCAGGATGCGTATTAACCAAATTTGAGGAGTCTGAAATATCAAAATGCATTAGTAGTGAGCACTCTACTTTAAAATATTATATCAACTGAACTCGCCGCAAACTGTGTTTGTTCCACCCTCCATGACGTAATCTGTATATTTCGTAAATTCTATGGTCGTTAT
>CAJDSM010025279.1:539-11648 GCA_903981925.1 Ostrea lurida | reverse complement strand
GGTTCGGTTGACCTCTGATGAAGACATGATTTAGTTTAGTAGAATGTTGATTTGTAATGCATGTACTTTTTATGACATTTACTACAACCCTATTATTCTGAATAGTAGATAGGTAGGAGGTGTTTTGATTTATCCTGCGTTCTTATTTAATTCACCTGTGTCACTCCACAGTTAGCGACATGTGTAGCCCATTCTCCTGCTTAGGGAAGGCTTGAAAGGATGGGAAACCAATAATCCTTGAAAATGATCGCAATCATTTAAACATGTGCGTTTTACTTTTAGGAGTGACGATTGCTATAGCTGGCAATAGTAGTCTCTGGGTATTGTATCATGATAAGATGTATAATTATTATACCCCTCGCAACGATAGGTTTGAGTGGATATAGTTCAGGTTTCACCCTGTCTGGTCCCGTCTGTGGTTGCCGACGATATGTTAGTCTACAACTCTCCTAAATGCTGAGGAATTGTTTTGAAACTTTGTGGAAGTTAGATACATAATGTAGATGTGCCTATGTCAGAAATTTTGTTTTGGATAATTCACGACGTAGAAGATAAGAGAAACGTTTGAGACTTAGGCATTTTTCACCATTACTACTAGATGCATTCATTGCGTGTCTGCAACTCCTAAACGAAACTTGCAGATTTTTATGAAACTTTTGTGAAGGTTAGATTATATAATGGAGATGTGCATAATTGTTCAGGAATTTATATTTTGAAACAATTTATTTAAGATAAATGAACGTTTTGAATTGGGATTTTCACCAATATACCTAATGCATCACTAACGAGTGTTAGTCCGCAACTCCTCCTAGAACGACTTGCGAGGATTTTTATGAAACATTATGATTGTCTGACCGGCAGAGGGATGATATCAAGCCGTGTCCGAAGATCGGGGCGTTCATCAATGAAGATGAACGACGGAGTACGTTGTAATCACACTGGCGCTGCCCTGTGGTGTGGGTGTGCCGAGCTTCTGCTGACCTGTTGCCATGAAAGGAAATCTCCAGACTACACTAATCTAAGGAAGTACTCTAAGGTCATGTGATATTGTCTTACATTATTAAAATATAAATTAGCTTGTATCTGAACAGAAAAATTATGTTGGAAACAAAAAGGAGATTAATCTTCTGGTAACAAACATAAGAACGCTCGTTGTTATAGTTGAGTGTTTTTGCCCCTCTTTGAAATGAACATTGTTATTTGAAAAATGTGCTTTAAGACGAACTGTTCAATTACTATTTATCCATATAAAACAAAAATCATTGGGCGCAAGTATTTACAAAACTAAGATATTGTTATGTGTTGTCACGTTATCTTGCGTGGTAACTTCAAAAAAAATTACTTTTCATAACTTATAGTTCAGCGCATTAGAAATACCTTATTAACATTTTAAAAAATAAATATGATCACATTGTGTCCATGCACTCTATAAAGAGACATTATAGTGAAAAGGATGAGGAATGCTCGAGAAATGTTGTTTATTTTTTCAAGGATTTTTGTGTTATTCTATAAGGCTTATTCTGGGTGTAGAGGCTATGCTCTCAAAAACCAGTAAACTTAGAATAAAGTTGAAGTCAAAATATCTCATAATTCAAATCTTTTGAAATAATTTCACAAAACAAATAATATTTTTGGTATTTGATGGTTTTTATCTAAAGCGAGTGTTTGTTGTTTTTTTGTTTTTTTATGTAATTGGTTGGTTTTTTTTCGGTATTTTTTTTGTTTTTGTGTTTTTTTGGTTTTGATTTAGTTTTTATGTGGGTACTTGGTGTTTGTGTTTGCGTTTGTTTTTGTGTTGTTTTTTTTTTAGATATTTTTTATTGGGGAGGGAGGGAGCTTCTAATTAAATCTTCAGTTTATAATAATGAATATATAGGAGAGGCTCTATTTGTACAGTCCTAAGGCCTGAACATTCAGAGTGTCTATATTGATAGAACCAGCCGCCTTGTTGTTAAAAACAATTCCAGGTGGAGGAGAGGGTGGCAGTAATACCAGTCTTGTTTGTTGGTTCTGACCAGCGTAATTGATATGTGAATGTAGTAACAGATCTGGAGTCAGTTTAGATATGAGAAGAAGTACATGCCACGTCAGATGCAGTGTCCAATTTCACAGTGGTTTTGTGAGGGCGGTATTGATTTGCTAGACAATATGCAGCCATTTATCACTGGCTGTATCTATTTGCTGGTGTCCCCTAACAATGGCAGAGTTTAGCTCTTTTAATGTTAAGTAACCATTGTTAAGATTTAATGGTCTTTGCATACTCTTTGTAATGAGTAGACTTTTGTGTAGCGTCGACAATACAGTTGAATTGACATCTGTTGTTCTATGGCAATGTATGATTTTAGTAATCAATCATTGCAACTGATAAACAATATTCTCTGGCATACATTGTTATGTTTTTGATTACTCCCCAATCATCTTTGTGGATAACGAATACAATTATGTTTTTGATTTCCCCTTTCGCGTAGCTATACATTTATGATTTTGATGTGGGTATCATTGTTGGTGCAAATATTTATTTATGTTTTTGTTTTCCCCTTTCAACTCTACTAGTAGCTATACATTTATAATATTTTGATTTCCCCTTGCAGTCCCTCTGGCGTGTAGTTTATGTTTTTGATTTCCCCTTGCAGTCCCTCTGGCTGTGTTAAAATTTATGTTTTATGGATTTCCCCTTGCAGTCCCTCTGCGCTGTGGCAGTATTTATTGTGTATTTTGATATTTCCCCTTTGCCCAGTCCCTCTGTCTGTGCTAATTTATGTTATGATTTCCCTTAGCAGTCGCCTTGGCTGTGTTGCATTTATTGTTTCTTGTTTCCCCTTAGAGTCCCTCTGCTGTGTATGTTTATGTTTTTATGATTTCCCCTTGCAAGTCCCTCTAGCTCGTGTACGTCTATTTTGTGGATTTCCCTTGCAGTCCCTCTGCTGTGTACATTTATGTTTTGATTATTCCCCCTTGCATGAGTCACCTCTGGCTGCTGCATGTTATAACCTGTATTTGGGATTTCCCCCTTGCTCAGACCATCTGGCGGTGTATGTTGATGATTTTTTGATCTTCCCCTTAGCAGTCCCTCTGACTGATGTACGTTATGTTTTGATTCCCTTGCAGTCCCTGCTGGCTGTTGTTCTACGTTTACGATTTTACCCACTTGGCGTCCCTTCTGGCTGGTACGGTTTATGTTTTGATTTCCCCCTTGCAGTCCCTCTGGGCTAGCTGTTACGGTTATGTGTTTATTCCCATGCAGTCCCTCTGGCTGTGTTACTTTTTATGTTTGTTGGTTTCCCCGTGATCCCTCTGGCTGTGTACGGTGTTTTGATTTCCCCTTGCAGTCCCTCTGGCTGTGTATATGTTTATGTTTTGGATTTCCCTGTGCAGTTCCCCTCAGGGACTGTGCAGTTATGTTTTGTGCTGGATTCCCCTTTGCAAGTCCCTCTGGTGTGTACGTTTATGTTTTTTGGTTTCCCCCTTGCGATCCTTCTTGGCTGTGTACGTTTTTGATTTCCCCATTGCAGTCCCTCTGGCTGTGTACGTTTATATGTTTACGATTTCCCCTTGCAAGACCCTCTGGCTGTGTATGTTTATGATGTTCCCCTTGCAGTCCCTCTGGTTGTTAATCCTCGTTTTTTGCAGTGGTAGAAGCCCGGAGCAGGAAGAAGAAGATTTTGTGGCTTAGGGACGGCTGTGGTGGGGGCTCCCGTGGGGATCACCCTAATCGCAAAGGATCGCAAGTGTACAGAAGATCTCAATTTGGCATTCCTAATAACGGTGTGGGGTTGGGTAAGAAAGGTGAGTAATTGTTACAATGACAATTTTAACATAGCTAAACAAACAGCTTACATATTACAATCATTCATCTCTTTGCTATACATCGGCTACACACCTATCAATTCATCATAGCTAGACAACGAGGTTTTCATTGGACAAATTCATTCATACATAAGCAAACAACGGTCACAGACAAATCTCCATCATCAAGAACTTAAACAACAGTTCACACACGTCATTCATCATAGCTAAACACAGGTCACACACAATCATCTTCTAGCTAATACAACGGTTCATACACAATTCATCATCCATAGCGGAAATAACAGGTTCACAACAATTCATTCATCATAGCTAAACATCAGGTGTTCACCAATTCGATCATCATAGCTAAACAACAGTGTTTTCATGCTACAATTCATCATCAAAGCTAGAACAGGTTCACACACTAATTAATCATTCATTAGCTTAAAGACATCAGTGTTACAAATTCCTATCATCATAGGTAAACATCAGAGTCCACACACAATCTCATCATTCATACTTAAACATCAGTTCACAATTCATCCATCAGTAGCTAAACATCAGGTCCACACACCATTTCATGCTTAGCTAAACAACAGGTATCCAGACTCATGGATTGATTGATCGCATAAATTAATTTGATTGTTGGCTCATTCCATGCACTTGATGATGAAAATTCATCTGGGTTATTCTCGGTTTTAACGTATCATAGCCCTTTTGATTTCTGTTATCGCTCTTTTTGTAGCTATCGGTGGATCATTGCAATATACTCCAAGTATGAACTGGTGCTACACATTCCAAACACGATAAGCGTATAAATTTGGCTAATTTCCATCGGGGGCCGTGCCGCCTTACAAATAATCGTGCTCCTGGTTTTCTATGGTGGCAGGAACCTTTACTGTAGGATAGGGTAGTGAGTGTGCGCGGGAACGTACTGCTAATGTAAGTAATTTTTTTGGGATAATCTAATGGGAAAATTGTGTTTTTTTACCAGTAAGTGGTGATAGTAATGTCTGAAGATTTAAGGGGACGGCATGGCATATGGAAGAAGTTGATGTGGTTTTTGTTTGTAGAATCATATGAATGTGTTTGTTTGGACTGTTATTAATGATGTCACAATGGGTAGTATGTTTGTGCAAATATGAATGTTTTTGTGATTTTATTAATGATGTCACATTTGTATACATAAATGTTTTCTTTTTTGTAGCTATAGGTTGGTTCCTTATCCTCTATGCCTCATACATGTCGTATGGGGTTTAAAAGGTGCACAATCTCCTCTGTAGAAAGCGGGGGATGTAGGCTTTATATCGGTACACACCCGGGGATAAAGGGCGGAGTCCGCTCTTTGGATATTTGACGAGGATAAAACCGAGGCCACAAGAGCTGGGACCATTGACAAATTTAGGTCAGTGCGTCAGAAAATAAAACACAGAATTGCTTCATTCTCCTGTTATTCAAAAATCTTCGACAGAAATAATAAAAATACAAAGTGAAAAGGAGCCATGAATTAGTCTTATCAAAATAGTATTCGAAATGTAAGGAAGAATTACTACTCCAATTGCATCAGTTAGAAATTTTTAATGGAAATATTTTTGGAAAATAGCCTAGAGTAAGTTTTCTTGTTGTAGATAATCAGAGCTCAGGGAACGGGTGCCTTAACGTGGCTAACCCCAGTATCGGCCCGAGATTCTGGGGACGCCTGTTAGTAGAATGACCAGCGTGTCTCAGTCGTTCAGGGGTCAGAGTCACATGGAGGAGGATCGGATAATCCGACACGAGGGAACACGGCCAGTACGCGGGGCCATCCTGTGAGGCTCCCGTTCAACGGGGCAGAAGTATATGTCACGCGCTAGGCCTCTCTCATACAGGTGCTTTTCCAATCAAAGTCAAGGCAATTAGCTGTCCTATTGGTCATCTAGTTGACTTCGTACACTATATGGTATAGAAGATCAGGGCGTAATACACACGTTGATAGATTTAATACCACATTTGTATCGTAAGACAACAGCAGAGTTTAGATTACACATGTTGACTAGAAATACTTTTGTTGTTGAATGGCACGGCAGAGTTTAAGATAATTGTTGCAATTAATAAAACACTACTTTTGATACATAAGGACAATGGCAGTATTGACTCAACGTGGTGTCAGGATATAAACTCCTTTGTATCATGGGTATGCAGAGATGCACCCATGTTTGATGTGAACACATTCAATAATATTGAATACTTATTCTTTGATGGTGCATTGAAGACAGAAAGGTATTAGGAATTTCCAGATTGTTGGTGGTATGATGTGGTTTGAATACAAAGAGGAAAAACAATGATTTGTGTCGATACACTAGCATATATTTACTGGTCATATCAGAAACTAATTATAGGAAGCTACTACCTGAGTTGGTATTTCCTCGTCATACTAAGTTCCAGTAAATCTTTCCCTTTCCGTTAGTTATACTATTATTTATGCTACTTTATTCTCTTATACTTCAATCAAGCCCCACAAGTACGAAATATTTTATCCTGGTAAACATCCATGAAATAAATTATGATGTCAATGTTTTCTTATTTTACTCCAGACATTTTGAAGTTCAGCAATGATGTTCATCCACTTTTACAACGAAGGGGAGGAACCCGGTTCAGCAATGGCTCGCTTAACGAATCAGTATTGAGTGCGAGGGATAAAGTTACAGGGATCCGTTGTTGTCTTATAGTTGATAATTGCCAGCACATGAAGGCTGTCTGCGGGGTCATACGGCCTGTCTGTCATTCTGTCACGGTAACAGTCTGCTAGGTGTCTATTAGGGTCATTCGATACGCTCTGAAAAAGCTTTGCGTCCTCAAGACCATTACACTCAGGCGGCTATAACTCTCTTGAGATCGGGGTTTAGGGTTAACGTGTCGATAGGGGATTAATGAGTACCTAGACGCAGCGCTAAAGGCTTGCCATGGATCAGGGGTTTTATAAACGATGGTTAATGTCCGTTGCATTAGAGTCAGAGAACCCTTTCTGTGAGATTGCGCAGGCGTACCAAAACACAAAAGGCCCTTGGGCGGGTTTGACTGCCGTTCCATATTGACCAGTCTGGGACTTGAAGTTGACTACATTTCAAAAAATATATACCTTAGCTATAACTTTGGATTTTGTTCCTTGAGCTGTACTGTACATTCCCACCAAACAATTTACTTTGGTAATGTGATGTATTGGCGTTTGAGACATAGTAGCTTCAACAGTTTTAAATTCCGGGGTTGAATTTTCTGCGTTGAACTAATAGTGTTCCTGCGTTAACTGTGGATATTCCTCGTCTGTGTTGCCCTATTTGTTTTATTTTATTTAGGGTTGGACGCTTGTTGATCGCTGCATTTCAGCCCATCCAAATCTATTCGTTTTAAGGCCCTGTTTGGCTGTGGTTGCTGTATTGACAAGACCTTTCCGTGGGTCGGTTACATACGCGAACTGGGTGTGGAGTATGTGCAGCCTTCCGACTTGCCCGCCATGTTGACTGTGCGCTCGTGGGTCGTGGGGGAAGGACTTTTCTATCGCTAGGGCTTTTTTTCATGAAAAAGAGCTTTAATACAGAAACCTGGATAGTGTCCCTTAATAATTCCAAGGAGCGGTTAATTGCAAGTCCTTTAGTTGGGATATTCAGCCCTCCCAAGGCTAGGGCTTAAATTTCACGAGTATGTTTCTTCTATTACAGACATTGATCCATGAAAGGTACCGCCCAAAATGAATTTGTCAATAATAGACCATCAACTGAGAGGCCCTGGAGAATGCCGAGCGTGTTTGGAGCCTAACTAGGTCGGAGGTAATAGTACTTTATAACCTTAGCTATGGAACTATTGAGGGATACAGAATACCTAAGGAGGCATTGCTGAAAAATATATTAATAAATCACAAATAGTTATTTGTTTCTGTGCATGAGACCATAAGACGTCAGACATATCCGTGGAGTAATCGGGATTTCAAATGTACTTTTTTGGAACCTCGCGGTGTTGAAATCTCACAATTGTTTGCTTCAAATGTTTCCAACTTTATTTTCGGAGAGCTGGTACGACCTACGGATTTTTCTCGACAAAAATAGAACAAGCTTGTTAAGAGAACATTCCGAACAATAGCCATACTTGGTAATGGGGTAGTTCGTCTGCACAATCCATTCGGCAAGGAGGAGGGTAACAGACCCAAGGAAAAAGATAAGAGCAGGGCATGTAGGAAAGTTATAGGCATTTCATTTTCACATGGTGGTATTCCTTTATGGACATGTGCGCTTTTCTCGGTACGCAAAATGTTGTGGCAGGCAGGTCCGGGGCAAGTTTGGTGGGGGACCGCTCTGGAGAGAGAAGTTTTGATCCATACACTTGTTTTAAGGAGTAAATGACTTTAACATGGCTGAACTGTGTTTGAAACTGTTGGTAGGATTAAAACTACATTATACTACTCGCCTAATTTAATGCATATCATCGGAGCAATTTTGATATGACAATATAAGTCCTCTGCTGTATGGAGGGCGAGGAGTTGTCTAGTCAGGTTAGAAACTAACACATGGACTGGTGCGGGTATCTCGAGGTGAGGTTCGGGCAGTATAATATTTGTAACCTTCCAGCTGGGTCGAATCCAGTGTGGTAGACTATGATTACGTGGTAATATATCAAGACTGCAAACAAACAATCTTGCTTCAATCTCTAATAGGAGTGGGTCTGTAGTTTTTACATCAATCCTATGTTTCCCACCCATTTGATTAAATAAATCATGAAAATACAATAACTCAAAACTCATCGAAAATGGGCAGTCCTTCAGCTGTTTGGAAGAATCAGAATCGGGTTTCACCTGTGCCAATGGAAATAGCCCCCCGACAATTAGGGGCTAAAGGATGATTGTCAAAATGCTTGGTCTCTAAGGAAACCAAAATAGATTCCCATAAATTATAATTTCAATTATAAGAAATACCCTAATCGATTGATGTGGGCAGCCTGAAGCATGAAGTGAGATTTGTCACTATTGGAAGAATGGTCTGGATTACTACATAGAAAAATAATATAAAGTTTCTTGTCCCTACACCCAGAACCTCATGGGCCCCCCTGCGGGCCTCCACCCAAAAAAGATTGGGAAGGATAAGATTTAAGATGGACATTCGATAATTGACTTTTTGGGTTCAAAGAAGTTTTATCCCAAAGTAATAAGAATTGTGTGTTAAAATTATAATATGTGAATTCGACATAAAAAACGTAACATTTAACATGTCTGAACGTTCAATTGGTGGTTGGTTCTTCTGGCTGATTAATAACCTTCTGCTGTAGAACGGTTGTTGCGTATGGAACAAGAAAAAACAAAGAAAAGTATTACAGTGTGCCAAGGTATGTAAGACAGAAAAATCTGAGTTTAGAAATCGAGATTAATCTCATTAGGATTTCCGATTAATTAAGCCGATCTTCATCCCAGAGCAGCCTGAAATTTCTGAGATTAGGAAAAAATTAGTGTCAGAAAACCAATTTGAATCATTCGATAAAGGCTTCGGCGCTCAATGTAGAGATAAGATCCCAAGTCTGTAGACCACTCATTGTCCCTCATGAAAAAACTAAATTTAAATAATGTTACACCGATCGTTCATGTATAGGAAATGAAGTCTCAATGTACCACAAAAACAGAATCCTTCAAAATTGATTCTATTCACAAAAAAACAGCATTGACCGAACAAGTAACAAGAAAGCCAAGCGTGAGACCATATGTTGACCTATGAGGGGCCGCTCTTGGTTGTGATATAGGTGCCCATGGTGTCTTGACCTACTATTTAGTTTGAGGACGAAGTGAGATATCATAGGGTAGGGTCTTTGTAAGGTCATAAGTAGGCAGGGGGGTGGGGGAAATGCCAACAAAGTAGGGGTCTTATTTTGCAGATTCATTTCTTTAATAGTGTTGAGTATGTACGACGGCTAGCAGCAGAATATGACATTCTGAATAAGCAGGGAAAGATTGGCTAGGAGATAAGTGTCAGTAAGTTATAAGGGCGAGAGGAGATGGTATTGCAGGATATATGAGGTGTAACTATAGCAAGTAATTACAATTACTGCTTAATTAACAATTAGCCAAGAAGTATGCTTGTTTGATCTCGTTTGTCCGCGTTTGTCTGTTGGTTAATTAATGTTTGAACATATCATCTATTTTTCATCCACGTCAAATTTTTCTGTTGTACGCAGTTCCACATATAAATGGAACGTTTAGTAACAAATTCAAATTATATTGTGAAGCAAAATCATGGCTCGGGCCTTGTTACAAAAATAAGGAATTGTAAGTGCTGTATCTCATCTCTGGAAGTAACAGATGACGTAAAAAGAATATTCCGTACTTGGCACCATAGAAATATACCATGATCAACAGCACTTGTAAGCAGATTTTAAGATTTGGCAATCTAATCATGTTGAATCATTTTTAGTTTCAAAACGTGTACCATGGCCTTTTAACTCTTCATCACATACGTAACCTTAACTTCATCACACTGGACCTTGCTATTCAATCACACCATGACCTATGGGCTATTTATCACACTGTGGACTTTGGCGTATTCATCACACTGTGACCTTGCTTATTCATCACACTGTAGACCTTGGCTATATTCAACACATTGTGATCCTTAAACTATTCATATCACACTGTGACCTTACCTATTTATCACATGTGGCCTTTGACTATTTTACCACACCTGACCTTAACTAATATTATCACAAGCTGTCGGCCTTACTATTTATTCACACGGTGGCCTAAATGTATTGTATTACACTGTGACCTTAACTATTTATCACACTGTGACCGTAACTATTTATCACACTGTAACCTTGGATATTTATCTCACTGTAATCTTAACTATTAATCACCCTGTGACCTTAACTATTTATTTATTGACTATTTATCACACTGTGACCTTGACTATTTTGACCTTAACTATTTATCACACTGAGTCCATGGCTATTTATCACACTGTGATACTAAATATTTATCACACTGTGACCTTGGCTATTTATCACACTGTGACATTAACTATTTATCACACTGTAACCTTGGCTATTCATCACACTGTGGCCTTAACTTATCATCACACTGTGATCGTAACTATTTATCGTGACCTTGACTATTTATCACACTGAGTCCATAGCTATTTATCACACTGTGACCTTGGCTATTTATCACACTGTGACCTTAACTATTTATCACACTGTGGCATTAACTATTTATCACACTGTAACTTTAATTATTTATCACACTGTGACCTTGGTTATTTATTACACTGTAACCTTAACTATTTATCACATTGTGACCTTGGCTATTTATCA
>CAJDSM010025269.1:49168-64722 GCA_903981925.1 Ostrea lurida | reverse complement strand
GAACGAGAGGAGAAGAGAGATTGCGGTACATTACAAAAATTCCATTTGATTTAAAAACAGTAATTATATACAAGAAATCTAATTGTTGGTTAATCCTGCCACACTTGAGTGTATTTTGACCAAACAAGTCATAATATGAAATAAAAACAACAAATCTTAGTACCAGGAAGCCCACAAATAAAAACAGTGGATGTTCTACAGGACAGTGACAAGAATAAACAGTAATTAGCAAATCTCTACCAATTCTTAGCCGACTAACGAGTCATGTGGGACCAAGGAATCATTTCGGTATAAGGGTTTCCGTTAGTTACATGATTTAGCGTACAACAAGGGCATTTCAACCCCATGCAATATTGTCATACATGAGATTTGTAAGGGTCAATGGATTGTCATTGGTCCCAGGACGTCTTATGGACAACGACTTCAAAGTAAGCACTGGTGGGAATACGGTTAAACACAACACAACAAGTCTTCCATCACTGTCCAGGAAATTTACGTACTACATGTATATAATTTTCTTATCAATAAAATCAATTATAGATATAAAAGGTGTTCCAAACTTTATCCTTTTCTAAATTTTATTGATGGAAATGAAGAGGGGAAAAAAAATCAAC
Organism: Ostrea lurida; assembly: GCA_903981925.1. Taxonomy (NCBI): domain Eukaryota; kingdom Metazoa; phylum Mollusca; class Bivalvia; order Ostreida; family Ostreidae; genus Ostrea; species Ostrea lurida. Next base: position 64,108 of record CAJDSM010025269.1, on the reverse strand, counting down.
ATCACGTTTATTAAAGTTAAGCGTGAAACGATTACCTAATGTAAGTACACAATAATTTCTTTTATATAAAATGAAATATATATCACAAAATCTGTATAGATGTCCCAATATAACCATGTTTTATCTGTGCGGGCTGACATGCTTTAATTAGCTTGATTGATTAGTACTCGTTAGGAAAATAATCGATAATTATCAAAGTTTGACACGAAATGTTTCCATTTGCATACATAAAGATTTACATCCATTGTTTCACTAAGACCTCAAATGACACTCTGCGATTTCTGGTCGAGTTTCTAGGACTTTTATGAATTTTTGTGATTTCCACATACTTCCAAGGTCGACCTATCACTTTTCAACTTTATCAAAATTTGCTCCACAGAGTCAAAGATCTTTAAAAAAATACTTTGATTAGAAAAACCTGAATTTTGACCAAAAAGCCCTGATTGCAGAGTTTCGTAATCAATATATATACAAGAAAACTCGCAGGTCCCACTGATATATCACTAGAGAAAAAAATAGGCTTGAAAAATGAGATGTATAATGACGACTGACAGCAGTAACAATTGCATTTCTTAATTACAAAAGCATATGAATAAACTCAACAAATCAATTATGAATTTTAATGGCCACCTTTCTTTTAAAGTTTGGTACCAATTTAGTTCATCTAGCCACGTCGTCTGCTTATTTTCTTTTGACACCTGAGGATTGAACTACTTCGTGCATTTCCGTCATGTTTTCTTTGTGCATTATATCAATAAAATTTTAAGGGCATAAATCTAACTTTAAAAAAGAATACTTCTAAATCAGGATATGTAGTTAAGAAAACCCTCACGACATGTGCTACACGATTTTCAATATTAATCTTAGAATCTCTGTTTTTATAAATACATTATATAATTACTGATGCTCTCACAACGAAACATATGTAAAAAGGATTGCCATTAGAACGAACTACTGACTAGCAGTGCATACCAGTACTACAAACACTAGTGTGAATCATTAGACCGTGGCCCCGGGCTGCTAGTTGAATACACTAGTCCTGAGCTGGTTGTGGGTAGAGACCCCCGGGGACAAGAGCTATGATGTTGCATGTACTAATATTATGTAGTTGTGTAGGTTTTCGGAAAGAAAAAACGTAAGCGTATGTTGTTTGTTTCGTTACATCACAATCATTGACGTCCAGTGTGTCCGTCTGGCCTTTAAAAGCCTGTCAACTTAAAAGTTCAAAATCAAAAGTTCAGTTCGATGTATTTTGAAATACAATTACATTCCAACACGATTTTGCCATAAAAAGCTTGATATGGAGTGTGTTAATAGAACAATTCTCTACGGGACGCAAAGCAAAAAAGACAAAACACTTACCATGACGTCACAACGTCACCCTACATGTCTGCAATAACGTAGAAATCGCTATGCCAATTCAATAAATTATGTCAAAGATACAACCATAACTATGCCGTTCGACTAAGAAAATGGGATCTAGTAATGATATTTTAAAACGTACGTATAAGCTACAATTAATGTAAATATGGAATGTATCCTCTATCGACCAATGTACGTTATACAGTTTGTCTACAAATCGCGCTATCAGCACACTAGCTACCACAAATACACTCTTCTGCGTGTTAAACTGAAATGCACGTTAGTACCTAGTTCTAATTCCAACCTGAACCTTTGACCGCAAGAAAACATATCAAAAAAACTGTAACACTATAATTTCTTTTAAATGCCTCATTAACAGAGAACGCGAACAGCTGTCAACAAGAGGTATTAATAGCACTATTAAACAAAGCAATAAATAGAGCTACGATATTATTAGATTACATCCCCTCATCATCAAAAATACATAATGGTCTCATTAACCGTTCATTAAATTTTGAATTGTAGTGATCTTCAAATTTGCGTGACCCCTGGTTATTTTTACTCTTCATGCAAAAAAAAAATGTTCATCTTCAATAAAGAGTTTCCAATATGTCCTGATGATTTCCAACGCGTTCTTTGACAGTATTCATTACCGCCCAAAAACCGTCCAGTAATAATAGAATTATTAATTGTTCTACACAACACCGGTGCATCCATCATGCCGAGAATGCATGTAGTTATATCGCAAACATTGCTTCCTCATTAGGTTCTTTTTGTACTGCCATATGCAGGACGCATTGTTTTCTCTCAATGTCGTAAAACTACAATGTTCGTGTTTTTGGTTGTGTATATTTTTTTTTTGGTGAATTTTAGGTGAATTTACTTCTATGACTCAATCACTTGGGATTCACTTCTTTGTGTTGTTAAGTGCATTTATCGTTTAGTTTCTAGTGTACTGTGTACGAAAGGGCTATAAAACATTTTTTGCTGCAGATTTTCTTCAAATTAAATTTATATAGGTAAATGTATTCGAAATTTGCATTACTAGCGAGTATCAGAGTGGCGACTGGTAATATAAGGTGTCATCTCACGTTAAAAGATTCAGTTCTCTGGTGCTTTTCTCAGAATATATTTTATTCTATTCCAAGTCCAGACCACATTTTAAACGAATAACGAAATGTTCTTGGAATATTCGTCGGTCATGTTGAATACTATCCAATGGCTTTCGTGAATGTAGTTTTGTATTTATAAATGCATTTTGCAAGCAAAGCATTTGTTTGTTCACGTATCTGAACATATATCAATGAAAGTCAAAATGGATAAGCGATAAATTCTAATACATGTACCTTCGTTTAAATATGCTAGTTTCGTCTCGTGGCCTGTTAACAGGTTTCTTGCTTACACACGCATGTTTTATGATTGTCTTAGTTATACACAAAATGGTTGGACAGATATGGAAGCATGGGGATTTTTTAAGAATATTCAGGCCTTGCCTTCCACACGAAGGTGTCCGTTTGGGGATCGTTAATGACATTTTCTAATTGTGGTAATTGATTACTTACTGCTCAGTGTTACGACTTCTCACGTTGTCTGCAGGTGTTACTATCATCAGGAAACCCAAAAATCTACTTTCCTGCTATTCTTGTTCTTGAGAAACCCAACAATAATAAAATTTTCCAGGACAACCGACGGATTCCTCTTCCAATACAAACGCAAACAAAAGGAACACACAACAACTGACCTGCCACTATTGAATTCCACCGATGGACTCAGACTTTATTACCCTTCTCGCAACTGATCAGACTATCTTCGTCACACCATCGGGCTGGCACGTGACCCACATAACTAATAACCTGCCAACCAATATTAAAAAGTAAATACCAACCAAATCTTAACAAAGATTACAGCGCACTATCATCGTACACAACCACGAAAGTCTTGTCGGATAAAACATCTACAAGATATTTGTCTCCAATTATCTATACCCCCATGCACACCCTAAAATCTAAAATCGATGAAATCGTAAAAAAATTGATATACATTTTTTTCTCCCTTTATTGTGTTCCTCTTCGTCGGCACAAAGTGACCCAGGAATCCGTTTTATTTTTCGTTTACTGTTATTTGGATGTATGTCTCATGAATCAATGTACTATCAATCACAATAACAACATGGATTTTGCCGTTAACAATCGGTCTCTGAAGTTAAGCATCATTTCATGTGGTTACTCATATAGCAGAGGGGTATCTGAACAGATAATTCTGGGATGTGTCTGTGGTGGTTGAAACTGATGACTCATTCCCAGGTGTTTGTGTCAGTTTTATTTGGACCTGGAATCTATAAATAAGCCAGATAAAGGCACAAAAACACAGTTATTGAATTTTATTGTTTTACATACATTATACATTATAAAACATATTACATGATACAATTCATCAGTCTAGATATAAAGTGTATCAGAATTCCATATCAAAGTGAAGATAACGAACAATGATCAAACTCCTAAACTCTACAAAGATTACAGAATTAAGAATAGAGCAAGCACGGACCCCTAGACATACGGAACACCTACACATTGCAAGAGGTGGGATCATGTGCCTAGGAGGAGTAAGCATCCCCTGTCGACCGGTCACACCCGCCGTGAGCCCATTGTCCTTATCAGGCAAACGGAGTAATCCATAGACGAAATTAGTATGTAAAGAACAAATCACGGGTCTTTCGGATATGGCCTTGAAATTGGAGGTCACGGCAGGCATTGACACATTAAAAAAAAAACCTCACTGATCCGGTAATAAGCGCTAAACATTGGTCTTATTTCAATGGTATTCACCTACAACTGGTGATTCTCAATATGAGTAAAAAAAAAAAACATCCGACGGGACGTAGAACAAAATAATTGAATCCAAATGTTCAGCAGACAAATATGCAAGAGACATTTTAAATATGGCTGTTCCAATTTGCAGATGTTACCAACACTGGATCTCGATTACTAGTAAATGTTATTCAGCATAACTTAATTTCATTCAGAAATATTTACTTCTTACACTTAATTACTTAAAACTTAGAATGTGAGTAACTCTCATATATATAAATTCAACCATGTCATAAATGTAAAAACAAAAAAAAAACAATCTGAATTTTACATTCACTTAATTTACATCAATGCGGCCTGAAATTTAAATTTAAGACCTAAAACGCCTGGGTCCATGTTGAAATTATACATTAGAGCTAGGGGGGTAATTTTTAGGTGCAATTTACCAAGACTTTTCAGATATTCTCAGTATAAGTGCTTTTTACAAGCTATAACATACTGGATCTTTGAAAAGTTTGGTATTAATTTCAGATTTTCATAAATTCTATGGTCGATGTAACGATCTAGTTTGCTAATACAACCTTCCATTCAATGGGTCAAATGCTGTCTGACATGTTTCATACCAATTGTTAGGCCGTTCTTTATACACTGATTTTGACTACGGATTATTCTGTTTATCCGATCAGATAAAGGGCTCGCGGCGGGTGTGACCGGTTGACACGGGATGCTTACTCCTCCTAGGTTCCTGGTCCCACCTATGATGTATCGGGGGTCTGTATTTGCCCATACCTTAATTTGTATTTCATAGGATTTATGAGATTGATCACTGTTCGTTATCTTCACTTTTTCATGCCAAAAAAAAAACAAAAACAAAACAAAAGAAAGGGAAAAAAGTAAACGCAAATAGAAAGCTTATGTACAAGAAATATACCTGATCTCCTGTTTTCCCTTTCACAAGAAAAAATAAATCGGACAAATACTCAATTTCTTTCCAATGTAATGGGTATACAAGCGCATCTGAGTTTCTTTGTTGGTGTATTTTTTTTAATTCAAAGTTCATATATGATCTAATAGTGAAATTTTGATAAACAGTAACATATATAATTAAGACGTACAAATCGTTGAACAAACAGTAACATTTATAAGACGTGCAAATGTTGCGCAAATATCAGGGGGATAGACTTTTTTGCGACTTTGAGTTTATTACGGTCCCTGACCTCTATGTTGACTTCGTTCTGTCCAATGTGTCAGACAAATTTCATCCAATTCGTAAATATTACTTTGGTAAGAATATGTATTTTATATCTCTGTTTTGCCACCAATACACTTTTATGTGTTTTTGTCTTTTCTTTGTTTTACCGCCTACATACTTTTATGTGGGATTTTTTTCTTTCTTTTTACTGTCCGTCTAATGTGTTTTGTCAAGTCCTTCCCACGATCAACTAGGAGAACAAATATGCATGCAGCATGCTTTAAGGCGCTTTATAAAGGAGTAAAATATTTCGAAAGTTTGCGTCTGTGTTTAGAGAGTAGTGCGCATGCCCAAATCAAATTACAATATGTGGAGAAGCTGATTGGGTCTTCCAATTTCAATATATCTCGTCTAATCGCTTAACGGGGTTTTTAAAATGGCTGTTTCATTTTCTTAATGATTACGCGGTCTACCACAAAGCTAGTCTCGTGTCTTGGATGATCGATTGAAATATTTACCATCTCTACGAGACCTTTCTAGCGCCCCTCACGCATTCTTGATGATGTCACATTAGAAAAGCGATAATTTTCTCTGATATTGGGGGATCCCCTTCCAGACAATGGTTAAGCGATTCAGTACTGTTCCATTTCCGAACAGACTGCCAATCAATCTCTGTCTTTAACTATTAGAATTTGTTCAATGTTGTATCAGAATGAAGGTCCACGGCAAAACAACACAAGAACCAAAGAAACAAATTAGAAAGCACCATGTAAACAAAAACAAAATTACATAGAGCAACAGCGGTGGAAACCAAAACTCGGTTTTTTGTCCTCGGAGAACCGTGTAAAAATGGTTCTATGTAATAAATTTCAGTTCAACCCTCCTGACACGGAAATAATTGGTTCTCACAAACGTGCAAAATCCATCTATGCATTTGTCAGATAATGTTAATTTGCAAGTCGCTTTGATAACGAGTCTTATGATCGTATCATTATTAATTATCATTACCTTGCTTTGGAAACCTTGATTAATGACGAGGGCAACACAAAATCTGTATTTATGAACACTGATGGAAATCATGCTGATTATCATAATGCAATTTGGTAAAGGAATACTTTATGAAAAGATATAAATACCAGATCCTGCGCATGCTAGTTGTAGATCTGCTGCTTTATATTTACAAATCCCCACTTTGTATACGCAAAATCATTGTTTTAATTTCCACTTTTTTTTGGGTTCCATTTTAAATAGAGGGCACGTGGGTTATTAGTACTCGTCTATCAGTTAACGATGATACATATAGGTCATTCATTCTTGTCATCTGGATTTTAAAATATATATATTTATCATCTAGTTCCGCAAAATTTCGTTTGTTCAGACACTCGGAACCAAATCAATCTTCCACAAATTTGAAACATCAAATTTGAACTGAGAGCGCCTGGGTTTCGCAGCTCTTAATGTTAATTTTTCCTTGCGCTTCGTTAGCTTTCCTTCAACATAATTTTGATAAATATCAAGATTTCAACAAAAAATTTCAATTATAGAACGAAAAAAAAATGGCAAGTATTGTGAGAGTGTGCTCAGTGCTATATAACTTTAATTTTTATCAACACCGTGCAATGTGTACCCGAGAACACAACAGATTTATTCTTGTATTCAATGGTGAAAAAACTAACCGCAGATTCCATGTGTAAATCTTTCATAATGAATATTGGAAATACTGGCCTCTTAGACAGAGTACCAAGTCTGGACACATGTAAGAGCCGTACGTTTACTGCCCTAGTCAGCCCTTCGTCTAATCAGATGGAGAATACTTATTAAAACATAAAGCAGACTTCCTTATAACTGAAAACTGGCCGGCCCCGTGTTCTGCCATTAATTATGATGACCATGTCCTGTCATTTGCGCTAATTAATATTTCTGTACATTCAATTAATAATAATATGTATATTGGCACGGTGCCTGTTACGCCAAGGTTGTTAGATTTCATCATTTGAATGAAAATAAATTAATAATTATGACTCAAAAATTAATATCCATATTGAATTATTATACTGCTTGGTTTTAATGGGAAAGTGAAGGATTATCCCCCAATAAATTTCTCTGTGTTTATGGGCTGACTGCTTGACATAGTGTTTTCGAAGCATTAAATGACTTTAAATACTAAATTCACGTCTAATGACAAATCATTGATTTATTGGATTAATAGGTTGGTTATACATGTATGTGATTTAATAGGTCGGTTATATTATTCTTTTAAAAATCAGGACTTGACAAAGACATGCACATTCTGATAAACACTTAATATGCATTAGTATCTGCGTTATATTTCCAGAAAGTAGATAAATCTTTACAAATATCTCTTTTTGTATGCGAACATGATATACTATCGATCCCATCAATATTTATCAATCATTATTACTCTAAGCATAAGAATTTAAGAAATAATACTACTATTGTGTGTATTACACGAAATCAATCCATATCATATGTAACCATCCATCTGAAAACCCTTCGTTCCCTGGAATACGTGAGGGTGTGGTCTGAAATGAATGACAATCTTACACAGGGATGCTGTCTCCTGTTCAAATATAAGTCTGTTTATTTTATTGATATGCATTCAACACATTGTTTTTAGAAAGTTTACATGATCATTTGAAACGAATCACTGAAAATAAATTTTATATTTTGGTATGATACAGAGTTGCCCATTTAATGCAATTCGATTTCGGTTGAAATTGTATGCATGAACTGATAAAAATGCACACAATAAAAACAACAAATTACATGCATAAATGTATTTCCTATGATTATATATCGTTATATCGACACCAAATCGGATTTTAGATAATCCAGTACGCTGATGTTCCCTAAGGCACTTGTACAAGTATGCATAGATTGAATGTGATTATGGTTTTCTTATGATACAAGTATCGAAATACTTGTATTTTATCAATATATTAAGGTCATATACAGTATAGTTTTATGAAAGAAGGAGAGAGAGTGGAACTTGAATACATGCTTGGCACTAATTCCCAGTTGAAGTTATGGCCTATCGTGGCTTCCTATGATGGTGGTTAGTGATTTTGTTGACCACATAAGCGATTTATAGTCCGTTACGGCAACATCGCGGCGGATAAAAACAATTATCCTGTAATCAATTCGCCATAAACAATGACCGTAAATAATTACAGCTACTAGGAACTAGATGGCAGATAGTGTCCCAAAAGATATGCACGAAAATCAAAGGGACTTTTTTTTTAATGTTATCGTACATCGTAAAGGGGAAAGTGGTTGTTCAGGGGGGATAATTAATAATAATTAAAAGGAATCCAAGTACATGTGCTTAATTTTCATGTAGCAAGAATACACGTGTGCAAGTGGACTGAAGATCGTTATCAAATGATATTCTGACACTCGTTGATAGTATAAGATTTGGCATTACTATTAAGATATACATAGCGAAAAAAAAAGGGGTTTTTTTCCATTAAGATTACTAATGACATTTTCAATTTTTTTCAGCATAAAAAATATCCAACAAATCGATGGAATCCGTCCAAACATTGGCAACCAGGTAAATGAGCATCTCTCAAAAGTGTCTCCCTCTAGAAATTAATGCATGATAGTACTCCGCCATAATTAACGGGCGTGTCCTTTTACTCCAATCCTTCACATTATGAGAAAACTAAAAATGGTCACGACTATAATCTCAATGGAATTTTTATGTTCAGAGAATGTGAATGACACACATAATTTTGATAAATGTATTTTTATTTTTAAAAAAAATTCCAGGTGTCTCTAGAAAATCACATGTACATGGAGTGCATGCGCACAAGCAAGTCCCGAGAGTCCAAGGAAACGCACCCGCCGATATCCATATCCTAGGAAACCCGGATGTAGATCAAGTGCTTGGAGTCCGGGTCTCAACTCCTGACAATATTTATAATGTTGAACTTCAAAGGGTGAACCATGAGTTGTTCCACGAGGATGTTCGGTATTTATCCGTGTCCGTGGACGAATCCGGGAAAACGGTGTTCAAAGAAGAATATAAACCAGTAATTAGTTTTAGATACTTATAGAACAATGAACGTGTGTGACTTCACTTTTTATGTAAAGGAAATGTGTTAGAATGGATGCAAAGCAGCAAAATGTCATTTTCATTTTTCTTATTCAAATCACGTTTATAAAATATCATTCTTGAATAAAATATGGCGGATTTTTATCTGCAGTCACCACTTGCAGGGCCTGTTGATTAAAGGTCTGTGTATATTTCAGGTTGATTTACATAAGATAGCCAAATCCATGAATTTCTACCACGACATCAATTCAGGGACTTTCTTAAATATCCGATCTCATCGACTTGGTGGAGTTTCCCCCAATCACACCTACGTAGTAAGTATTTCCCTCAAACAAGAGAGAAAAAAATCCCGTAAAACTTCAGACGTAATCAAATATGTTTTACACAGGACCCAACAGATGGCATATATACTTGTATTAAGACATTAAAATTCGATTTACTTCAAATGTAGATACATGTGTCTGTTTTTAAATAAAATCGTCGGACAAAAATAATCAACGCAAGGGTATTTTTAGAACCGTGGTTATGATTTATGATAATTATACGCTATTTTTTGTTTTATTCGATCGCTGTTTACAATTGCTAAGATCGTCCAAAGCGTATACACGAAATTGCTCGGCGTATCAGCGTCCTATGAAATATGTACAAGCATTAAACAATCTGTCATTCTAGACACATATTTTGTGACTTCTACATTTCGTATTCGCTTCACATAATTTTATGCTTATAACCAATGGTACGAACCTGGATTTTGAACAGAAAAAAATCTTAGAGCCGTTTACCATGAATTTTAAAATCTTATACCCTACACAAGGAACCCCCAAATATTATTCAGGTTCATTTTTTACAGTGAGTGAAATGTTAAATTAAAAATTTTATCCATATAAATATTCATCCAAGAATGTTCTTCTAGGAAGGCGTCATGTTTGACGAACTCATGGTTGCCCCACCAACGGCTGGACGACGTCACAAAAGAGATTTATTTCCAGTGAAACACACAGTATGGCAGAAAGACAAAGAAGAATCGCCATTTAATTTTGATACATTAAAAGGTTAGCATTTGATATCCAACGCGCTAATTCTCAGTAAAATAGAATCATACTTATATAGAGCCTTAAAAACAGATAGCAGTGTTTTTCTTTCCAACATTAAACGTTAATATGCATTATACTGAACAAATCTTATTCTCTTTCTATTTCAGTTCCCGATTTTGTTGAAAAACTTAAATTAGATGTCAAGAAGAAAACAAAGCAAACTAAAGCATAAAATAGTCAGCCGCAAAAAGAGGCAGTACAGATCCCCCCGGATTGAGCCGGAACTGCTGTTGTTTGTTGACCACGCCCTCTTCCGGGCCTTTGAGGGAGACTCCAACGAGCTGTTGGAATACTTACTCCATTTTTGGCACGCAGTGAGTTTAATCATATGCTGGTGTTTGTGGGTTTCATTTACATACCTTTTATCACTGCAGACACGGTAAAGTATAATAAATAACGGTTTGTTTTTGTTTTTAAGGTAAATTGGAAGTATTTGACAATCACTTTAGCCGGGCAATGGCCTGTCATCGATTTAAAAATCAGAGAAATTGGTGTTTTTAAAGAACCAAACGCTCAACCATTCATCGAGAACAGTCGTATATACAAAGGGAGCAAACTCTTCTCCCTGTATGATGCCATGGATAGTCTTCAGAAGTGGTTGATACGATACGAGAATGTTTTACCTGTGCATGACATTCTCACATTTTTGCAAACTGGGTAAGAAATCTTTAATGTCAAAACTATGTCTTTGCAGGCCATCAAAATACAAAACTTTAAATAGAATTGTAAAAAAGAATTTTAATCTATTATTGAATGTTTTCTTAACAGAGAAAACGCTTGTAGAAAAGTGAAACACCGCGACACCATCACTCCATTCAGTCCAAACGTTCTGACCGCCATGAGACAAGGAATGCCTATCTCATCAATGGATGCCACTAAAGACTCTAACGAATGTGTGAAAGGAACTGCAGGTACAGATTCCTAATCCAACTAAACAATTATAGACCACATTCTTCTACATTTTGAAGCACAACCTCGGCCCTGGTGTGTCCAGGAGTCCGTGTTCGCCTTACTCTCAACTTTGTAATCTTTATAAATTGTAGGAATAATGACATTGAGCACTGTTCATCTTCACTTTTTCATAAAAAAAGAAATTTCATTTTAATGAATTATTGTAGGCGTGGCTTACGTCAGAGGTGCTTGTCTGTCGGCTTCCAATTGTTACGTTGGGACAAGCCCGCCCTTTATTCCCCCCCCCCCACCACCCCCCCCCCCAACTTTGGTATTGGGGAGGCTTCTCTAACAGTTTAATTGGCGTCATTATTGCAGCTACGAAGTGGGGCAACCTGTAGTATAATAAACACTCTACTAGTAATTTCTCTTACTTGTGCTTACATCCAGATCGACACATTGTGCTTACACAGACGACACTCTCCTATAGAAATACCCTGTCTATAATCAATCTGTACATTTCAGCTTGGGAGCTTACCACGATGGAGAGTCGGAAGCCAGCACTTGTTCATCCTCGTCTGGTTTCATCATGAGTTACACTAGGGACGACTCATTTAAATTCAGCAGATTCTCAGAATGTTCGATACGAAGTTTTCAGAATTTTCTCAGGATGGACAGATCGTCGTGTCTAATGCAGAGATCCAGCAAGGAAAGCCTACAGTTTCCCACCACTTTCCCCGGGAAATACATGACACTACACGAACAGTGCAGACGTTTTACCGGAGGTCCTCCGTGTGAGGTACGTCAGAATGATGCCTCGCCAAGATGATATTAAAAATCGTTGAAAATTGATAAAAATTCTATTTCGAGGCTAATTGAAATACAAAATGTTACAATAATGAACATGCTAAGATACTTTTAAAAAATACGACAATTTAGAGTAGGACAAACAGACTAAGCATCCCCTGTTGATCGGTCACGTTAGCCCAAATCTAGAGAATAACTGGTGTGATTTCTATTTAACAGGAAGGACCTAAACAGTGTGAACATTTATGTTGTGACGACCGTCAGGGAGAATGGCGATACACAAGATCAGAGCCAGCAGTGGACGGAACGTCATGCGGCAAGGCAAATGTAAGTTTTTAGGTTGTTTTGACGCACATTTGAAACACATTTAGCTGTAAATACTTAGCTGGATACAACATATGCTGCAATTGACCAAGTCAAAGTTAGAACGATTATTCAGAAATACGTTTCTCTTTTTAGGTGTGTCTAAATGGTCAATGTGTAGCCTTGGGATCCATTGGATAATGGTGTAGGTAAATATCTTTATGACATTCTGTATCTAAAGTGTCGTTTTCCTTAGATTTTAAAGGATTTTAAAAAATTAATCTTAATACTTCATGATCTAATTATCATCACAATCAATATAATTTATTAATTTTTTTTCCAGGTTTTTAATTAAAATTCAAAATCATGGTGACATTCTACAAAATAGTGTTCCATGGCATGGTGATACTAGTCTTGAACAGTGAAGGATCATCGTCTCAATACTTACAGAGGATTTCTGGGGATCTGTGAAACCTTGTGCAATTTAACCCTCAGGGTTACAGAGCCTCTAACATAGGCCCTTCGTCACGTGGACACTTTTTCATGAGTGCTTAATGAGTTTCAGAGGCGCCCGTCTGTAAGGATGTCTGTATAGAATACTTCACGTTCAGACTATCCAATAAAAAAAAGTTCTCTATTTTAATTTATTAACGTCAATCTGTAGGTATTGCAATTCTGAGTGAATTCACGATGTGGATTTTTATATTTTATAAGAAAAAGAAACTTGCAACTTACTGTGTGCCAAAGAATGCAACGTTTGACCGCGTTCACCATATGATCGAAATTGTTTAACGGATATGATGAAAAATGGTACCGTTTATCTATCAGTTCGGTGAAAATGTCATGTAATATTGTTAATTCTACGTATTCCGTGATTGTGAGAGATGCAACTTTTGTTACTTAATGTTTTGAAATTACTATAACCCCATTGTATATATAGAGGTTGGTCTTTGATTCATCCCTATACGACAAATGTACTGTGAATTCAACAATGTTCATTCGTAGAACAATATTGTGTTTGGAAACAGGACTAAAAACTGTGATTCAAGCCCGGATTCAAGTAACCATTACCACGAAGACACACTACAAGAATTTTATACCCAATATGCTTCTCGAATATGGCCGGTATACAATATGTTCACTGTTCGTTTGTTTGCCTTCTATGGACATACCCCGCCCCTTCTATGGACATAGCCCGCCCCCCAGTGCTGAAAAACTTCCAAGCAAATATTCACAGAAACACTTTTAAAACGTCAAGATACAATATAACGAATTCATAGTATGTCGTTTGTCACTTTCAAATGCTTATTTATTATCCGTTATACTTTGTTTACGATGGTGAAGTAAAAAATAAAGTCAAGAACTGAAACTAGCTTTGGTAGTCAGTTGTAGATGGTCTGTATGGATTTGGAATAGATGCAATGACGGGAGATAACTCATTCAATATGTCGTGGGAATAACTGTTCTGGGCTGCATTCAAGATGGTAGCGCTTAGCTAAGACGCATGGTAAGATGAACGCACTGTAGTTATCCCTTGCCTAACCGATCTTGAACGCAGCCCAGAAAACTACGAATGTCATCATCGTTTAAAAGTCAAAGAGAGTTCCCTAGAAGAAATCTCAAAAGAAATTTGCCTGAAGGCTTGACAGAGTTATCTAACATGACTAGATTACATTAAGGACTGGAGAGAGTCGCCTAGAACACGATATAGATTGACGACTGGAATGAGTTGCCCTGGAGTACAATCGTGGGATGAAATAGAACCATTGAAGAAAAAATGACGCCTGTGTGTTCCATACCAAATGATAGGCTGTTCTTTATGTTCTGATGTTGACTACGTATTAGTGCCTTTATCTGGTCAAACTAGAGGACTCACGGTTGCTGTGACCGGTCGACAGGGAATCCTTGCTCCTCCTAGACACCTATTCCCACCCCTGATCCCTGTTTGCTCTGTTTTCAATTTTGTATTACTATCAATGAAAAGGTTGAGATACTGAACAGCGATCAAGCTCGTAACTCCTTAAAAGAATACTAATATAAGAGTTAAGTAAACACGGACGAGGTCAACAGGGGATGCTTACTCCTCTAAAGCACCCGATCACACCTCTGGTTTGTCCAGAGGTCCGTATTTGCCTAGCTCTTGTTTTGTATTCTTCGTAGGATTTATGGATTTGATCAATGTTCATTTTTCATTGCAAAGTCACATGATGTTATATTACCTTCAAGACTTCAAAAATGGTTTCTTCACGTATCACTTGTTCTGGGCGGAGCTTATCTGTGGTCATCGTTATTTACCTGGAATTCTAGCTGTCATGCTGTCCTGACAAAGTATACTATTGATATACACAAGTCTGTCTGTAAGGTTTATGTGGTCATGGTGTACTATTTGTAAAATGCCGGATG
>CAJDSM010025269.1:34112-49143 GCA_903981925.1 Ostrea lurida | reverse complement strand
CGATGGTTTCCCTAACAGTAGCTGGCGCCAGTCTGACACTTTTTCCCTCTTTGGCTCATTGTAAATATACATTTCTGAGGGTCTCTACCGCCCAGTTGCTATGTACTGTGTTACTAGCTTGAAATACGGATATGTATTAATATTGGCAGTGGTAAAATTAGAAATTCATATCAAAATTAAGGATTATCTCCCTCAGGCATACAATGTGGCTCTGATCCTTCGGAAAGTTTTGCGCCCCAATCTTTGGCAACCATTGATCAACTTTTTATTAAAAGTTTTACTTTTATGTTTGGATTATCGCAACATTTCGGTTTGAAACATCACTGAAGAGACATATTTGTCGAAATGCGCAGTCTGGTGCATAAAAATTGGCTACACGTATTGATATTATAATTATATGTATACACAATTGTTAAACCGTTCAAAGGTGAACAAAAGTGCGGTACATCTTCTTCTTGGTTAGGTAACCAGATAGTAGAACAGAATTGGCCTTACATTTTGTGCGTTCTAGCGAATTTGTAAAACCAATGTCTTCGTTTTGGTAAGCTTAAAGGGATAGGTTCACGTTGTTTTGTCAAAAATTGAATGATTAAATGAGCCCCAAATGGACTCATAACAGGTGATTTTTCTGGCTAAAAATAACAATTTTATAATTTATCTGTTTTTTAAGTACACTTTTGGGAACATACAGTCTTTTCTAAGGTTGCAGAATGGCCATGTCAATCATACTTTTTTATGTATATTCGAAAGCGATAAGATGAATAGGGTGAAAAAAAATTCACCAAAATGGAGCGATACCTACCCTTTAAGGCTCATGAATTCCAATCATGTGTTTCGAACGAATTTGGCAATCAATTCATATTTTCGTGTCCAAACTAACACAAACGTCTCTTTCGAAAGACATCCTTACCAAGGATATGCTTCAGTTTTAAAAGCACATGAATACTTTGACCAGTCAACATGGTAAAGATGGATTATGAGTTACCTTGTCCTTATTAGATTGCTGGATCTTAGTCAGTGTTCTACAATCATTAATTGCTGTGAAAGAGAAAAGTTTCAATCGTACTACTGCACCACGAAATCTAACCCGGGTAACGGTGTATACTAGTAATCAGTAAACTTTCTCAAATAAAAAAAATGGGAAGATAACGAACTATACGAGAAGATGATTGATTGATTATTTTGGTTTTTCTCCGTCCCGTTGAGAATATTTCACTCATTATTAACGTCACAATATTGCCAGTGAAGGGCTGCATTATTTAGACCTATGCTTAGCACCTCATGGCTTTTAGTAGTGAGGGTTTCTCTTGCGTGCCACACATGCTGGCCGACACGGGACCTCCGCTTTAAGGGATGGACACGTTACTAGGTAAAAGTGTTAGATTTTAAATTCTTTTAATGTTTACAATCTCACTTAGGATTTCTAATGATCAGTAAAATTCGAACGTCATTTGTTGATTATAGTGATGATCAGCATTTACAATTCTTTGTATGTAACAACCTCGATCCACAGTTTTTTTTGTTTACCATATATTGAATATTGCTAAGTAACGTTTCCACTTAAAGCAGATTTTTTCCAATGTACCAAGGTTCATTCTGAACACATTAAATTAGTTTCTATTGTTCTCACATCTATTTGTTTTGGAAAAATGGTGTCTATTATTTCTGTGAAGCATTCTTTATGTAAATGTAAAACAAGGCTCGGTCTGTTTACATTGTAAATAGGGAATTGTAAGTGCTCGTATCTCACTCTGAAACTCAACAAATGACGGTTTCATATATTTTTTGCTGACCATTAGAAATACCATAAATGAGCTATTGTAAACATTGTAGAATGAAAATCGTAAACCTTAAACATTTTTTAGCTCAAAACCGTGTCCATGCCGCTTTTTTAAGGTCATTCCGAAAGACCCGTGATTCTCACTTCTAAATGCTGAGCTTGCGAAGGAGAATCACTACCCATATTTTAACGTCTCAGGTTTGACGCGCGGAGCCGGTGCCGAGCACGTATACGAGAAGAAAGCAAATTTCTTGTTTAGACCATTCAACTTAACATTAGATATATTGATGAGTTTTATCTATAAAACAATACCATGTTCATGTTATATTTCCATTTGATATAATCCCATTCTAATTCGAATAAAACACATTTTACAGAATCTTCAATAGACTGCTTCATACCTCAAGATATTCTATCAACGTTGTGATGTGGACTTTTTCAATTCATCCTTCACATGTAACTTCCCGTATGTCTGTTAGCAATGATTTCATTATCACCTGCATTTGGTTACAAATGTCTCCCAACTGAAATTCAATACAAGAGCAGAGCCAGTCTTTCATAGATCAATTTTCGAATCGAGAAAATCTCTTCTGGACTAAATAATTTGTTATTATTGGGTTCTCAGTCTGTTTCGTAGTCAACATTCGCAATTATGGTCATTATTAAAAGTCTAATTTTACCAAAAGCACCTGTCGTTAATTTGAATGCGTCTGACGTGTCCTGAACGCAATTGTTTAGACCTTTTTATTAAATACAACTACGTATCACTGTGTGTTTACTTGATTAAGATAGGGGCCCTACCACGGGGTATGACCAGTGACAAGGCCCAATCACGGTAGGTATATCGCCAGCTTGAACAAGCTGACAGACCAGTCTTGCAGGCAGAACACGTGTATGACTTCCATGTTTGACAAGCCCATCCACGGTATACCATGCGAATCGCAAGGCCACAGGTTGACAGTGACAGGCCATAGGTATGACCAGTTGACAAGGACCCACCACGGGTATGACCAGTTGACAAGAGCCACCACGGGTATGACCAGTATAGTGCACAAAGCCACGCGGTAAATGACACGTTGGCAAACCACTCACGGTTGTGGCATGAACCAGTTGACAAAGGGACCCACCAACGGATATTGACCAGTCAAGGGCCCATAACGGTATGATCCAGTTGACAAGGGCCCCAGGGTGACGACCATGTTGACGAATGTCCGACCATCGGTTATGATCCAGTTGACAAAGGGATACCCTTCCCTACTCTGTGTGTCGCAGTGGTGGTCGCTGGGTGTGGGTTGCTACTATCTCTAATTTGCATTCTTGTATAGGAGGTATTGAATGATGATGATTCACAGTCTTATTTGTTGTTATCCTTTTTTATATGCGTTTATCTTTCACTTTTTATCGGCTGATCTTTACTACATTTCCATTGATCAATTACCCACTGAACACGAAATAAAGTGTGCAATGTCGCTTGTACTCAGTGGCGGATCAGGATTTGTTCGGAAGGCGGGGGGGGGGTAGGCGGTACTCGTTGAAAAAAGGGGCCAATAGCTTCGCCTCGCCCTACTACATGTATACAGATTTCCATTTCACACCCTAGATGACTCCGTATTACGTCCCGAAGTGGACTGTGTAACTAATATTATTGTTACATGTATACAGTGAAAGAGTCATAACTTACATAGTAAACTTACGTATGCATGTTTGAAGCGTAGTACAAGCAATTCTGAATATAAATTGTAATACTCGTACAAAATGGATTAAATGATGGGGGGAAAGTAGCCAAGGGTCTGGGATTACAACCCAAGGGGGACCCCCGGGGGCGAGCCCCCGGAAGCTCTTCGTCAGGTTTGAGCTTCTTAAAGTTTCTTTAGAGGTTAATTTAGCTATATTCTATACATAATAATTAAGTTTGTCACCAAAAAAAAAAAAAGGGGGGGGGGGGGGCTCTAAATCGCCACTGTGTCGTGTTACGCTTATCAATTGACAATGGTTCTCAACTTTTTTTTCACTCTCGATTTCTAATCTTTATACTGAAAGAGATTGATACCATGTCCATGTAACCAATTAATCAATGCATATGACATCGTACTATTGTATCCATGCGTAACGAATAAGAAAAACATTCTGCACAACCAACAAACCAACTAACTTTTTAGAAATGGAATAAGGATAAAAAATGTTCAGCGGACCACACCATAATCAGGCCGTTTGGATACGTTAAGCGAGACGATGCATGAATTAACTTCAAAATACACCAAAATCACCAGACTTTAGAATATTGGAAGAGAAGAAGCATTTTCAAAGAACCTACACAGTAGAAAGGTAAGCATGTTTGGGAGACTTAAAGGGTTTAGAGAGAGACGACATGAAGACACAAAATAACACCTGAAAAAAGCAACCAACTACAACAATCAGCAGACGACACAATGACATATGACGTGTTGGAGAGACGACATGAGACTAAGATATCCATCAACATCTTTCTGGAGAGCGGAAGAAAAACGTCAGCCAGACCGCAATAATATATCCAAAGTCTAGAAAGATAGTTTCATATTGCCAGGTCAACACTGCCGTCCTAACACTCCAGCCATGATCTGAATTTTACCGAGTATTTTCAGTAATGGAATCGTTTATGTCCGACAGTCTTTGTCTTAAGATGAACCATGGAATCGGAATTATATGACGATAGTAACACATTCGATTTCAAAAACATCAACCGTTGTTACATTTATCATATTTTTAAACTGAAGATAAATGCGTGAATAGTTGTTTCCACACACAGTCTAGCACGTATTATTGGTCATTGTGAAGAATAAACCTAACGACACAATGTAGCACGTAATTATTGTCATGTGAGAATAATAAAAGACACATGTAGGCGTAAATTATTGGTCATTACACGTGTTCCTGCGTGTTTCTATTAATCTTCACGGTGTTCCTCTATTGCTCTAAACCTATCACGTTTCCCTAGTTCTAAGGCTTCACGTGCGTGTTCCTCTAGTTCTAAACCTATCATGTGTTCCTCTAGTTCTAAACATATCACGTGTTTCCTCAAGTTCTAAGTAAGCTATCCGTGTTCCTCAAGTTCTAAGCTTATCACGTGTTCGCTCAAAGTTCTAACCTAAGTCAACGTGTTCTCTCAATGTCTAAGCCCTATGTGTTCTCTAGATTGCTAACGCTATCACGGATGTCTCTAGTTCTAAGAAGCTATCAGTGTTCCTTTAGTTCTCAACATATCAGCGTGTTCCTCAAGTCTAAACCTATTCCGTGTTCTCAATGTTCTAAACTATGTGTCCTCTAGTTCTAAAGCTATCACGTGGTTCACAGTTCTAAACCTATCCTGGTGTTCAAGTTCTAAAGCCTATCATGTGTTCTCTGCGTTCTAAAAGTTATCAACGTGTCTGAAGTTCTAACCTATCTTGTTTCTCTACTTCTAAGCTATCACGTGTTCCTCAAAGTTCTAAACCAATCAGTGTTCCTTAGTTCTAACCTATCATGTGTTTCCTCAAGTTCTAAACCTATCAATGTGTTCCTCAAGTCTCTATAACTATCGATGTGTTCCTAAGGTTCGAAAGTCTATGGCGATGTTCCCTCTTCGAAGTTCCTTAAAGCCTATCAAACCTGTGTTTTTGCTCTAAGTTACCATTCTAGGTAAGGCGTGATTTGACCTATTGCGGGCCTTTCGAATTTCTATTGCCTGCAGACAAAATACACTTCCGCACCTTTGTCCGGGTTTTACCGCACGAGGGAAAATACGATACCCGTCAAACCAACACTTTAATAATTATTTTTTATTCTGCTGACAACAATCCAATTCTTTTTGAACTGACATTAATCTGCTGAAAAGTCTTTGCATGGATCATATAATCATAATCTGCGACATTTCATCTACGTGCCTGAACTAGCGTTCACTCGATATAAAATAACGATTCGAAGTTCAGTCTGGTATTCTATGTTTCCTATTCTGCAATGTCATTTTCCCTCCGCCCCCGGCGATATCTAATATTGACTGGCTCATCAGCAGCAAATTGTAATTGAACTTAACAACTCCGGGCGGCATTGGAGATTAAAATTATAAGACCTTTTCTGATGGCTTGATTTTTTCAAACATTTTATTTCTATGACTAGTATTTTGCCAGCATTCAATTGTTCCTTGCGAAGTTGGTTCGTTAAGGTTTCGTTTTCCTTTGTATCACTAGCCGACGCGGTCCACTGGTTATTCTGTCCCCGTGGAATGTCCGCACTCACCCTAATCTCCTAGATATATTACATGTGGTATCCAGCCTTCTTTTTCTTCTTTTTATAGGATATTCTGGGTTCTTTTTTTCTTTCGCTTGGACCCGGCACTGGGTTTCCTTGTGTATGTGGTGTTACTCTGCATACTAACTACTTTTGTGACTACTATTGTTTGAAGTCAATGTCTTTTAATGGTAGTTGAACCTGTTTTGCTAACGGGGTCCTATGGATGCTCTCGCTTTAGACAATAATTGCAATCCAAGTGACTTAATAAGCTTGGAAGGAAGTCACGACTAAATATCGCCATTCGTTTTATATTGTCGTTCCGATGTTAAAATGATATATATAAATGTATAGGGATGTTTTATACATATATACCAAACCGAGCAAAATCGCCCTAAAATTATGAACCCCAGCTCTTAACCTAAAACTGATCTCCACCCGATTATTAAAAAGCAACCTATGAGCGAATTCTCGCTCGCTGAATTATCTTAAAACGTAGTAATAGACTATGGCTGTTTGTAGCACGCTTCATGCACGGTATTGAATCTTGCGAACTTTATTGATTAGTATAACCATCATCAAATATTCTCTTGGCACAAGCAATCTTCACATTTAAGGCAGTGTCAGTTGGCAATGTGAATATCAACTCGTTGGATCCTATTGATAATCAGTCACGAGAGAGGCCACATAGATGTTTATACATAGCAGGAAATCTGATACTGGGAAGAAGCGTAAGACTACCTTAGTCTACAATATGCCTGACCACATCACTTACAGAGTAAAGTGTCTATTTATTCATACGTCTCGATCGACGGTTGACTCAACAGTCTTAGCCCACATGACAGTGTCAATAGATGACACGCAAAGTCATTTTACATTTAACTTGTAACTGTACACTAATCCGCGCTCTCGTTCAAAGGATAGTCAATCAATATAATTCTAAAGCCTTGCTCGATGTAAAGCACATTACGAATTTATTGGGTCGGTTTTTGAACACGAGAAACAAAAGTATATTTAAATTGTTGTCGTCGATGGTTGATTTTCTAGCAATATATTGGAAGTGTTAAAGATAGATAGAAATGCTCTGTAGTTAACTAGTCGCTCTTCAATTTAAGTCGATCAGAGAATCAAGTAACACAAATAAGCGCCCAGGGTTTCTTTTTTACCGCTATATCGTATTCGAGCTGTGTCAACGCATAGAGATTTTGACATCGCAGGATGTTCTCGTTTCCCGAAGAAATTTCGGGTCTCTTGGGAACAAACTGTTTTTATAGGGAGCAGGAGCCTTACTCCAGAGAATAAAGATACGAAAACCCCTTTATCTTTTTATAAATTAGTACGGTTGCCCACGGGGAAGTTTTTTCCGGCCACATTATCTCTGTTTGTCCGAGATACATTGATACACCGCACTGATAGCAAAGTGGCACATGCTCTGGTCTATGAACAGGTATCTAGGGTTCCTTTTTTGAGATGGTCCCTCCTCTATTAACTGGGTTAAAAATTGCTGTTTTCAGGGAAACGCATTAACACACTAGAGTTAACACAGAACTAACTCTTCTATATTTTATTGGCAGAAGTTGATTTTCAACTAAGAGTATGTTTTTTCCGTTAAAACAAACTATGGAACGAATGTCTGGACTCTTAGTGAAGTTTTTGAGAGATAACAAAGAGTTCCAGAGGATAACTCCAAGTTGCTAATAAACCACGCCATTCTGTTCTGGTCGTACATTATTAACTGGTAGGAGCTGTAAGCTAGCACAGCTGCGAAAATAAATAGATTCACAATTTCTAACATGACATCCGTCCAGATTTGTGCTAAGCCAATCATAGCCAATGCTCGTTCTATTCAGGCACGCATATGTTTGGTATATCGGCCACCACTCTGAACGTATCACGGGCTTTCAGAGACTTGAATGAGACAAGAGAACGACTATGATTCAGGTATAGATGTCGAAGACTGCTAAGACGCGCCATTGAATAGTTTTAATCAGAATACTTGAGGGGAAGCACTTTGATTTAGGTTTTTTACGAAATACCTAGGAAGGAAACGCACGAAGTTGGGTGGTCTAGGATCCTTTTTTGTATGGAGGTTGATTATCTACTGTGTATTGAGAGCTTCTTGGTGTAGAGTAAGGAAGAAGTGAAATCATTTTCCACTCTTATTTGAATTTTATCACTGTGGTTTCTATTATGAGGAATTATACCTTTGGAATCCACAAAGGAAGCATACACTTACTGTTGGTATCACAGAGACCGTTAAGAGTTAACCAGACAAGGAAATGCCCAGAGAAGGTTGACGGATTGATTTAGGAATTCTGACGAGAGTTGATAACTTGTCCTGAATCTCATACATGATAATGTAAGCTTAAGAAGTAGGAAACTTTGAACATTTAAGACAGCTGATCTCCGGAAAGTTGGCAAACCTTGGAGTATGCACGGACTTAAGGTAGAGATAGGTCATTATGAGTGGTACTCCTTAACCACAGAGGAGTTATAAGTAGACTTTGAAGCGATAGACTAGTAGGAATTTGGATTTTCAAGGAACTGATGAGGAAGGACAAACGTCTGCGCTGGGTATCAATCATTTTAAGATACACGGATCGAGATAAAGACTAAGCGGTTGGGGGTAGTGGAAATTATGGCGTTGGAGGGAACGATGGAAAGGACGTGAGTGGAGCACGTACGGTTTGAAGTAGATCGGAACTTATGAGGAGTGGCGGAGAACGACGCCGTGATAGCGCTTTTAGAACTAAGAGGGAAAAACACATAGATGTATAGGTCATGCTCAACTGGATGAGCTAGAAGCTAGCCCAACGACTGACACAGCGCCATGAAGAGACCTTATTTTAATTCAAAGAAATCAAAATATGGCAGAAACACACAGAAGGCCCATTAGTCATTTTACCGCAATAGAACTCATGACTGAGTATATCGGGGTGGATACTTATGTATCTGCGGCTTTCAACGACCACACTAATGTGGGGCTAGCGCAAATGTTACCAAAATGTGCCCGTTCACTGGACCCGGAAGCTATTAGGAGCTCCTTTTCCCAGACAGGCACACAATAAGAAGGTAAAAAAGGTACAGCGGAGTTACCATTCATCACATAAACTAGTGACTTATCGACAGCTTCCCGGGTGTGCATCCCTCTCAAGCTTCGCTTCCTGAAATGACGCCCTTTAATGGTCTACCCACGCCGAGGACTTGCATCCGGGGGTAAGAACCTAATGTATCTGTGCCAGGGGGAAGGGGGTGGCCGGGGGGGCGTAAAGTGTGCGACCTCACACATAAGGAGCCCTAGGGTCCCTTGGTTTTAAGTTCTTAGCGTTGGACTTTCCCAAGCTAGAGAAGATTTCCACCAATACGGGTTGATTTCGCAGTTTTGCGTACTCCGCTTGTAGGATTCTATTCAAGTACAAATAATCACCGTACTCGAGTACATCCAACCAGGTATTTATATATTAGTTTATTTATGTAGGCGCCCACCCGTTTTCATGAATTGGGATCACTTAAATTTATAAGCAAAGGTGCTTTTGATTCGTCCCCATTAATATTCAAACTAAAATGCGTTGATCATTGTTTTGTGTCTACTACAATCAGGAGCTATTACCTTTCTTCAACCATTAAGTAGGGGATTATGAGACGTAATGGTGCTGTGTCTCCTTTTGAGTTTCACACTCTCTCAGTTGTTTTTTTAGATAACATTTATATCGTCTCAAAAGGGGTTCCGGTCCTCAAGATCATTACTCACGTGGCACATCTGATTCTGGCTTTGAGTTCCTTTTGCCGTCCTGTTGCTAAAATGAAGCCCCTGTTAGTGTTGGGAATTGGGATAAACTAACGAGTCTTATCATAATTTTTGTAATTGTCTTTAGTATTTTCACAGAGTTACATACTTTTGGGTGGCTTGAGCCTTATTTGTTGGTGTACTATTCTGTCTTATTTATTTTTGTCGTCTTACGATAAAGATCTTCGACAGATATTTCTGTCAGTATGTAATCTTTAGGTCTCGCTTTGACCCCGTATGAGTATTTGGCAATAGATTAAATGAGGTTTTGTTTCTTGGGCACTTTTCTGAGTTTGTGGTAAAGGTCACGATTAATCCACAATCTATCTGTGGGGGATGTAATCCTGTCTCTTCTTTAAAGCTTGATTTTCACGTTTACTATGATTGGGTTGTTTGTCGTGGGTAGTGTTTTCATGGACGCCAGGAGGAGCATCAGTTATTTTACTTGTAGATTTCTGTCTTTAGTGGGGTTTCGTTCCATCCCCCGATTTACAGGTTTTTTAATTGTCCTTTTTGAAGCATTTACTACACCCCGATGGTATCCATCAGCGGATTTGTTCGAGCCATACATCAGGCTTAAATTGTCTGGTGGTTCATGTGTTATTCCACCCGTCTCACTGTATCACTAATATGTCGTCTTTGATCTGTCTCTTAGTGTATCTAACTCGTTTCTTATCGGGGCTTTGCCAGAGCTTTAGTTGTTGGTTGTTGTCTTAGTGGGGTGGGTGTACAGGTTTTTCTTCGAGGATTGTCTGGTGAGGGCTTCTTAGTTTGGTCCTTTTTTTGACGGTTATTACCATTAGTTGTACCATTTTCCTTGTTTTGTGTGTTGGTTCTACGTGGTCTACATTTTTGTCTGCTTTGGATTATAGTGTGCTTTTACATTAACGTTCAGGTCAGGGGTTGTGGCTGGTTCTGACACTTGGAGTGTTGTCCGCTTTCTTCGGTCAGTCTGTCTGGGTCTTTGCTTTTAGTGTTTTATCTGTTCTGTATTTGGGGTTGGATGTTCATTTGTGGTTTAGTTTTCTGTTCCTTGTTCTTTTTTTAACGTGTTGTTTTGGTACTCATCGTTTCTACCAGTTTTTTGGTCTTTGGTCCTTTTTTAAGTGGTTTTCACGCTTACTATTTGTTCCTGTCGTTATGTGTTTACGTATATTGGCTGTTCTCCTTGTGGGTTTGTGGGTTGTGGTGGACATGTGTGGGGTTTTCACTTTATACATGTTTTTGTTCTGTGCCTGTAGTGTGTGTGGCCAGCTGTTCATTTTGTATTTTGTTCCTAGTGTTCTCTATTCGGGTTAGCTGGTCGGGTGTTGTCTGTCTGTCAGGTTACAACGTTACATTTTGTCTGTCTTACGTGTTTTACGTTCCACCGTTTTGTCTGTTTAGTGTTTCACGTCAACATTTTTGTCTGTCTTAGTGTTTACGTTTTTTATATTTTTTGTTGCTTTAGTGTTTTAACCGTTAATCAATGTTGTTCTGTCTTAGTGTTTTAGCGTTACATTTTGTCGTCTTAAGTGTTTTGACGTTTACATTTTTGTCTGTTTAGTGTTTACAACGTCGTTACATTTTGTCTGTCCGTTAGTGGTTTTATGTTAGCATTCATTGTCTGTCTTAGCATTTTTAGTTATGATTTTGTCTTCTTAGGTTGTTTAACGTTACATTTTGGTCTGTCTTAGTGTTTTACGTTATATTTTGGTCTTCTTCAGTGTTTTTACGTTATCACTGTCTGCTTAGGGTTCACCCGTACCCATTCTTGTCTTGCTTTAGTGTTTTACGGTTACATTTTTGTCTGTCTTACAGTGTTTACGTAGTATTTCCTGTCTTCACAGCCTGGTTTTTCTAACGTTTAACGATGTTTTGGTCTGGTCTCATGTTTTACGTTACATTTTGTCTGTCTTAGTGTTTTAACGTTACCATTTTTGTCTGCTTTAGTGGTTCACTTAAACATTTGTCTCTTTTTAGTGTTTTACGCGTTACATTTCTGTTTCTTGCTATGTTTACCTTATAACATATGTGATATCTGCCTTAGTGGTTTACCCAACCCCGCTTACAATTTTGCTGCTTAGTGTTTAGAAAATCGGTTACATTTTGTCTGCTTTATGTTTTACAATAGTTGTTACATTTTTCTCTGTCTGTCCTTTATAGAAGTGGTTTTTAGTGTTACATTTGTTTGCTTTAAGTGTTTTTACGCTTACATTCTTTCGCTTTAGTGTTTTCCTACGTGTACATTTTGTCTGCTGTTAGTGTCTTACTTATAAATAGTGTATCTGCCTTAGTGTTTTACGTTACATTTTTGTCTGCTTTAGTGTTTACGGTTACATTTTGTCTGCTTTAGTCGGTTCACGTTACATTTTGTCTGCTTAAGTGTTTTAACCTGTTACCATTTTGTCTGTTTTAAAGGTTTTTTATACCTAAAAACAATATACATTTGTTCTGCTTTACTGTTGTTTTTTCTCTATTCAACGTTACATCTTCGGCGTTCCGGAGTTTTTGCTTGTATGATACTCTTTTGCTCGTTCGTTGGAGTGTTCTGGGGCCGCTCGTATTGGGTTTCTTATCTATTTCCACACCATTGTTTCCCCTGCCCTGTCTCAGCTCGTCTTTTATCCGTCCACACTTTTGGTAACCAATGTGGATCCTACGGTACTGTTTTATAAACTTCGCGACACAATTTGTCTTGTCTTTTCGTTCCTTTTGGAGTTTGGGTTTTACGTTACTTGGTTATTGGCGGGCTTTGGCCGATTCAGGATCATGTCCTACACTCGCTCATGAAATTGCGGACTCCTGCGAGCCGAACTAAAACGGTTAGATTTCCATCTCTACTCCTTAATTTTATTCTCCGAAGCGCCAACCTTCGACTTCACGGGTGGTTCAACCAGTGGAATCCTCCCAAAGCCGAGTTCCGGACACCGCGTGTCCTTGGAAATCTCGGTTCTACTTGTGTATCTGCTTTTAGTGGTTCTACGTATCCCCACCTGTGTTGGCTGTAGTTGGGTCCACACTATGGTCACTTGCTGTCTTCAGTTTCACGTTACATTTGTATGTCTGGCTTTAGTCTAGCTGTAACTTATTAAGATTCCCAGAAGGGTGGATTCCCTTTCGTTTCAATAATCGGTCATATCTCTCTATTATCCACGTGGGGGTTCATTTGTCAATCTCTGTGTCAAACCCTGATAGTGGTTTACCCAGGTCATACTTGGTCACATAGGGTATCTTTTCGTCTCATTCTCTGTGATTGTAGGATTTAAAATTTTTACTTGTGTTTACAAGCCAATTTTTTTCGACCTTGGCTGGGAGAGATATCCGATTCGAGGCGAAATGGCGATACAATTGCTCTTTTGGATAATCATAACTCTGTCTTTGTGACGTCCTAAGAGATGAACGTACATGTCATAACCCCGTGAAATGGTGGGGCACCTTGTCTACTGGTCAATACTTGACGTCCCTCGTTTCGCTCAGGTGGGGGACTTTGTTGCTAGCGGCAAGCATTCGTTTCGTCCACCGCGCTCCATTCAAAACCCGTCCTATAACTCCCCTTTTACGTGGGCGCAACTTGGTTCTCCTGGTTCATATACCTCCCGCTGATGGGGCCTTGGGCTCGAATTGAGGACTCGTCACTACACCTTAACCATAATCAGAGGTGTTCCTTAAATGATCAAAATATGGTCTAATACTGGGAATGGAGGCGCAATTGTAAAATTGGACGCACTCACCCTATGCTTACGTTGAATTGGGGACTTGTCAATAAAGAGTATTACATCATCCTTGGAGTACACGCTGTTATCGCTAAAGTAACGCCGGCATTATAAATTAAAGCTCGTAAAACTAGTACACACACAAGTGAGATTATGTATAAGTTGTAATAAACGTAATAAACATAGGTCTAACAAAATGAGTTCAAGAGACACGTTTCCATCATCTCAAGATATTCAAAATGTAACGACAGTTTTGCATTTCTGAGAATACTTATGTAAAACGTTGTTGTACTAATAATAACATGACCTGTACTCGAATATGGTTGCAATTATATCTTTGTGGACTCGGTAACGATATGAGGTAGCTGCCATGTTCAGGCTTGTAATATTAACGGCGAGACAAGAGTGTACGCGCGTTTTCTTTCCTTACTCATCGCAGGAAAATTTCCTATTAATGTTTAAACCTTGGTTAACGCTCCGCTACTCCGGAAATATCACTTAGCGTAGGTCTGCATTTAGCAGGGAGAGGGGACGTGTGTCAGCAAAATTCTAAATCACTAGTGTACAAGAATTATAGTACGCTATGCAATTCACTAACCCGTCGATAAATATTAGGCTTTAAAAGCCCTTAAACCCAATAGCTTCCCAGGGCTTCGCCCCCTGGGCCCCACTTGGGCTTCAATCATATCCTAAACCTGCTAGTAGCGATGTATAGCAGGCCACCTTTTTCATAGGAACTACCCTAAACTTTCAACAAATCCTGGATCCGCACTGGAACTATAATTATATGTATAACAATTGTTAAACCGTTCAAAGTGAACAAAAGTGCGTACCATCTTTTCTTCTGTGTTTAGTAAACCAGAAGTAAGAACAGAATTTGGCTACATGTTTTGGTTCCAGCTGATATTTGTAACAACAATGTCTTCGTTTGTAAGCTTAAAGGGATAGTGTCACTTGTTTTGTCAAAAAATTTTGAATGAATTAAAATGAGCCCAAATGACTCATACAGGTGATTTTCTGCTAAAAATAACAATTTTATACATTTATCTGTATTTAAGTAACTTTTGAGGAACATACAGTCATTTCTAAGTTGCAAAATGGCATTCATATATCTTTTTTATTATATTCGAAAGGAATAAGATGATTTAGGGTGAAAAAAAAATTCACCAAAATGAGCGATACTATCCCTTTAAGGCTCATAATTCCAATTGTGTTTCGAACGAATTTGGCAATAATTCCATATTTCGTGATCCAACTTATACACCCAACTTCTCTTTCGAAAGAAATCCTTCCAGATCATGCTTCAGTTTTAAACACATTGAATACTTTGACCAGTCAATGGTAAAGATGATTATGAGTTACCTTGTCTATATTAGATTGCTGGATCTAGTCAGTGTTCTACCAAATATTAATTGCTGTGAAAGAGAAATTTCAATCGTACTGCACCACGAAATATACCGGTAACGGTGTATACTAGTAAATCATAAAACTTTTCTCAAATAAAAATGGGAAGATAACGAACTATAC